>CAUYON010141205.1:0-58749 GCA_963573935.1 Arctocebus calabarensis
CAAGTGATTTTTGGTCCTTTGGATATACACTTAGAAGAGGAAGAGTTTGTATTTTTAATTAACTTGTTTTCAATAGTGTTAGTGATATATGATTTTTACCTAAGGTTTAGATGAGTGTTTTTTTTTTCTCTTCTAGCAGCATAATGCTGAAGTTGAACACTTAACTGAAGTTCTTAAGGAAAAGAATAAAGAAAGCAAAAGACTGAGGTCCTCTTTTGATGCATTGAAAGAATTGAATGATACATTAAAAAAGCAAGTAAGACTTATTTTACTATATATTAGATTGTAAGATATTCTAAGAAGTATATTGTATATTTAACAGTTTATATCAGTCTTAGAACATATTTCAACTGGAGAAAATTTTGATTACATTTATTATATTTCATTTTTCATTATAAAATATTTCTACTTATAAAGTATTCTTAAGCTCATTTTTTTTCTCTACATCTGTTCTGTAACTGAGTGAGACATTTGGCAATTTGAATTTTTTTTTTTAATAAGAGCATTATCAGATTAAAAATAAGCAAAAGGAAAACCTGAGAACCTGAGAACGAATGATATTTCAGATGCTGATTTCTGACTTTATTATTATTTAAACTGCTGTTACATATCACTATTTATATAGCAATTATTTTCTGAGTTTCTGTTTATATGTTGGGCGCTTTAGTAGGTGAAAGTTTCCACAGTGTTCATGGTCTCATGGTTAGAGACCTGTATCATATTTCACTATCATTATTTATAGAAGTGGTGTAATTTAGGTCAATATGTAATATTAAAGTTACATAACAGAAATACTTTTGTGAGTTGTATCTATTGTTTTAAAAATTTACTTTCCCTTGCCAGTTTTGCCTGAAAGATGTGAAGGTAAAGGAGTATGTGTGTTAACAAGAGAAAAAGAAATTATTATTTTGAATTAGATTTTGAGGGGAGGAGAAGTAGATGCACAGAAATTGGATAAACCCAGTTACTTTGAAAATTAAAGCACTGGGCTGGGAAGCTGTATGGATTCTAAAATGTAGCTAAGGTCTCAGAATTAATTTGCCTCCTGGGATTCCTTAGTCAGTTGGCTGTCCATCTGTTCTCCTGTGTTTGATTCCCTGTAATCTCTTCTTGTTAGAACCCTTCTTCTTAGCAGTGATAGTGAGGTAGGTACCATGTTTTTCACTTGATCTAATTCTTTGGCTTCCTTGAATTCATCTATGGCTTCCCATGGTTGGACTATGAATTCAACCATTGTCTGTTGGGAAGCCTGTCTGGAAGCCTGGAGAGAGAGAACTCTTTCCCATTACAATCTCAATTTAATACCCTTTTGTGAGAAGGGCTTTTAATTGCTAGCACAGGCATATATCTATCTCTTAGATTTCTATAATACAGTCTTTAATAATTTTGCATGTTTGCTTGACTGTGTAGTGATTGGAGTAGATATGTGGAATTTTAAGTGTTTGGACCTGTTGCTAATGGGCCTTATGAGCTAGTATGTCCAACTGAAGAAACTTGGAAGAAACTCTTTGATACCAAATAGCAAAATGCTTCTTTATCACTTTGTTTGTTTAGGATCAGGTAGTAAATATTTTGGGGCTTTGACGGCCATGTGATCTCTGTCACAGTGACTCAACTCTTGACATCATACTGTAAACGCAACCTTAAACAATGATTGGCTGTGCTCCAAAATGATTGTGCTTCATTCATAAAAGCAAGTAAGGGGCACATTTGGCTTGCAGGCCATAGTTTGCCAACTTTTTGCATGACAAATGACATATACTTGGAATTTCCTAATAAAGAGGCACATTATTTCTGTGAGTGACTTACATAGTAATTTATGGTAACACTAGATATAAGTTTCATGTAATAAAAACAATATATTGAGCCTTTCTCATTGAGTCTTGCTAAGCTAAGGCGATAAGAATTAATGGTTAGGATCAGTGGGGAGAGAGAGTCCAGAGAAGCAGAGCTGCACTTGGGAAGCAGGCAAACTAGAGGTGTATTTGACCTTCCTCAAATGATTATTCCCAGTTCCTAACCAGATGTGGGGGTTTACTCCTCAGTTAACATACTTAGCAGAGAGAAGATGAACCACTTCCGCTCTAGAAGATGTGATAGGTAGCCTTGGCAAAATTTTATATACAGTGTCTTCCATTCCATCCAGAATTAATAAGCACATCAAAAAACAGAATCACGTGACTAAATATGAGGAAATAAACCACAGAGAGTATAAACAGACCTGCAGTTGATCCCTATATTGAAGTTAACAGGCAATGACTTTAAAATAATAGTAAATACATTCAAGAAAGTAGAAAAAAAGAGAATTCTATACTAGAGAATTGGAATCTATAAAAAGGAACTAAATAGAAATTCTAAACTAAAAAAATCTTAATTGAACTTAAGAACTTTAATGAATAGATTTTTAACTTATTTTTAATTAACACATAGTAATTGTACATTAATTATAGGACACAATGTGATATTTTGATACATGTATACAATGTGTCATGATTGAAATTGCAGTAATTAGTAAATCCATCACATTAAATGTTTATCATTTCTTTTTGTTCAGAACATTCAAAATTCTCTCTTCTAACTATTTAAAAATATGCCATAAGTACCATAAGTTGTTGTCAATTATAGTTGCTCTACAGTGTTACAAAATACTTCTCTTGTCTGGCTATAATTTTGTCTTTGCTAGCCAACCTCATCCTGTCTCCTCTTCCCTGCTACTCCTCTCAGCCTGTAGTAACCAATATTCTACTCTCTACTTGTATTAAATCAACCTTTGTTTTTTAGCTTCCACTTATGAGTAAAAGGGTGGTATTCAATCTTTCTGTGCCTGGCTTATTTTACATAATATGATGCCCTCTGGGCTCATCACTGTTGCTATTAATGATGGAATTTTTTCTTTTTCATGGCTGAGTAGTTTTCCATTATGTATATATACCCCCTTTTTTGGATCCATTCACCCATCAATGGCACATAAGTTAATTCACCATCTTGGTCATTGTGAATAATGATGCGGTAAACAAGGGAGTCTTCTTGTTTCTTTTCTTTTTCTTTTGGAGATATATATGGATTATAGATAATAGATATCACACATACACCCAGTAATGGGGTTGCTGAATCATATGGTAGTTATATTTTTAGTTTTTTGGGGTACTGCCATAACTGTCCTTTCCATAGTGGCTATGTTAATTTGTATTTTCACCAATAGTGAAAGAGTTCTCTTTGCGGTCTTTTGGCCGGGCTGGGTTTGAATCCACCATCTCTGGCGTATGGGGCCGGCGCCCTACTCCTTTGAGCCACAGGTGCCGCCAAGAGTTCTCTTTTCTTTACGTCCTCACCAGCATTTATTATTTTTTGTCAT
This sequence comes from Arctocebus calabarensis, assembly GCA_963573935.1. Taxonomy (NCBI): domain Eukaryota; kingdom Metazoa; phylum Chordata; class Mammalia; order Primates; family Lorisidae; genus Arctocebus; species Arctocebus calabarensis. The sequence continues at coordinate 3,356 of CAUYON010141205.1, forward strand.
TTTGATAATAGGTATTCTAACTGGGATGAGATGACATCTCATCATGGTTTAAATTTGCGTTTCCCCGGTGATTAGTGATATTGACCATGTTTTCTTATATTACATGGCCATCTGTATGCCTTCATTTGAGAAATGTCTATCCATTTACCCGTTTTTAATTGGATTGACTTTTTGCTGTTGAATTGAGTTTCTCATATATTTGGGATATTAATCCCTTCTGGAACTATTCACAAATATTTTCTCTCATTCTGCAGGTAGCCATTTGAGTGTCTTGTGTTGCATTAAGTTGTTTATTTGAAATCCTTCTACTTTTTTGACATAGCCATTTATTGTTTTAAACTTTCCTCTTAATAATGCTTTTTCTGTATCCCATAGGTTTTGGTATGTTGTGTTTCATTTTCATTTGTTTCCAGAAATTTAAACTTTTTCTGCTTATTCATTGACCCGTTGGTTGTTCAGGATTATGTTGTTTAATTTCCATTTATCTGTTTTGAAAGTTTCTTTCGCTATTGATTTCTACTTTTGTTTCATTGTGATCCAGTGATAGATTTTTTTTTTTTTTTTTTGTAGAAACAGAGTCTCACTTTATCGCCCTCGGTAGAGTGCCGTGGCGTCACACAGCTCACAGCAACCTCCAACTCCTGGGTTTAGGCAATTCTGTTGCCTCAGCCTCCCAAGTAGCTGGGACTACAGGCGCCCACCACAACGCCAGGCTATTTTTCTGTTTTGCAGTTCAGCCAAGGTCGGGTTTGAACCTGCCACCTTCAATATATGGTGCTAGTGCCCTACTCGATGAGCCACAGGTGCCACCCCCAGTGATAGAATTTTGATTTTTAGAAATTTGTTGAGACCAGTTTTGTGGGCTAGCATATGGTCAGTCCTGGAGAATGTTCTGTTGCCGATGAAAAAAGAATATGTGTATTGGAGCTGTTGGATGAAATGGTCTATAAATATTTGTTAAATCCATTTGGTCTATAGAACAGTTTATTTTTATTTTTTTTAAGACAGTTTCACGCTTTTGCCCCAGGCTAGAGTGCCATGGCATCATTCTAGTTCACAGCAACCTCAAGTGACCCTCTTGCCTCAGCCTCCCAAGTAGCTAGGACTGCAGGCACAAAACCTGGCTAATTTTTCTATTTTTTAGTAGAGATGGGTATCTTTCTCTTGCTTAGGCTAATTTCAAACTCCTGAGCTTAAGGGATCCTCCTGCCTCAGCCTCCCAGACTGCTAGGATTATAGACATGAGGTGCTGTGCCTGGCCTGTGTAGTTTAAACATGATGTTTCTTTGTTGATTTTCTGTCTAGTAATCTGTCCAATATTGAGAGTGCAGTGTTGAATTCTACCATAAGTGCTTTTTATGCAAGGTGTCATGTTTCTGAACTAAAATAAATAGATAAAGATGAAACTGAGCAAGTACTACACATATAATACTTAAGAAAATTACATTGATTCAGTCTTAGCTTGATTTTGCAAGACACCATGTGCAGAATCTAAGTGCATTAGATTCTATCCTTAGATGTGGTAACATTTGCTTTATATGTCTGGGTGCTCCAGATATTTATAATTATCACACTCTTTTGCTAAATCTATTCCTTTATCATCATAGAATAACCTCCTTTGTTGGTAACCTTTTTATAGATCTTAAAGTCTCTTTTATCTGTCATAGCTACTCCTGTTTGGTCTTGGTTTCCATTTCCATGGAATATTTTTTTTGTTTTTTGATTCCTTAGCTTTTAGTCTATGTGTGTCTTTACAGGTAAAGTGAGTTTCTTGTAGGCAGCATATATCTGGGTCTTGTTTATTTGGCTAGTCTAAATCTTTTAATTGAGGAATTTAATTTGTTTGGATTTAAGTTTATTATTGATTGATGAGGAGTTCTGTTATTTGTTGATTATTCTCTGGTGTTCAGAGTATCTTTTGTTCCTTTTTTCCTCTTATCATTGCTCTTTGTGGTTTCATTATTTTCGGTAGTGATGTGATTTCTTTCTCTTTCTCATTTGTGTATCTGTTATATCAGTGAGTTTTATGCTTTCACATGTTTTCTTGGTGGTAGTTGTCATTTTCACTTTCACTTTTAGATGTGGGATACCTTTAAAGCATTCTTGTCAGGCTGGTCTGGTGGTGATGAATTCATTCAGTTTTTGCTTTATTAGAAAAGATTTTATTTCTGAAGTATAGTTTGATGGGTATTATATTCTTGGCCGACAGTTACTTTTTATATATATTTTTGAGCACTTTGAATATATTATCCTATTCTCTGTCGGCCTGTAAAGCTTCTGTGGAGAAATCTGCTATTATCCTAATGGGGATGATTCCTTTATATGTGAATTAACATTTTTCTCTTGATGTTTTTAGAAATTTCTTTCTGTCTTTGACTTTTGACAACTTGACTGTAATGTGCCTTGCGAAGGACTCTTTTGGGTTGACTCTACTTGGGAACCTATAATCTTTTTGGATTTAACTGTACCCATATTTCCTTAGATGGGAAATTTTCAGTTATTGTAATTATTTTATTAAGTATGTTTTCTATGCCTTTTTCTATCTCTTCTCCTTCTCTGACTCATGACGTGCAAATTGATTACACGTCATCCTATAAAGTTCTGTAGGCTTTCTTCATTCTTTTCTCATTTGGGGGGTGGGTCGTGTGTGTTCTACATGTTATTTCAAAAGATATGTCTTCAAGTTCTTATGAAGAACTTCTCTTTTCTGCTTCATCTATTCTGTTATTGAATCTCTTAATTTCATTCATTGAATTCTTCAGCTCAATATGTCTATGTATTTCTTTTTTTTGTTTTATAGATACTATGACACATTTATCATAAAAATATGACTACTTTTTGTTTTATAGATATTATGACATATTTATCATAAAAATATGATTACAACTGAGATAATTTTAAACTTTCATTTTTAAAGATAAGATTCTTATTAAAATTACAAAAATGTAACATTATTAAGGTAGAATTCATGCAATGTGTCATGTTTCTGAACTAAAATAAATGGATAAAGAGGAAGCTTAACAAGTACCGCACAAGAAAATTACAAGTGATTCAGCCTTAGCTTGAGTTTTTAAAAATATTATGAAATCTTTATGCAAGACACCTTAACTATTTACCTCAACTCTTCACTTTATCAATACTTTTTTTCCTGGGGAAAGACCGGGAGAGAAACAGAGAGAGCTTCTCTCTCCCCACTGGAGTTCTCTCCCTCTACCAGGAGCTTTAGTGTGTTCTGTATTCTTTTCTGTGAATAGATTCTGTCTTACCACAAAAAATGATTCTTAAGGAGAAAGATAAGTTCATAATCTCAGTCTTGGTAGAATGTATATTTGTGACATGTTTGTAACTTTATAGTGTCTCTTTCCAAACTGAAACAAATACTGACATTAGAGGAACTCAAAAATCCCAGACCCAATATAAAACACAAAGGTTAAAATATTAGGTACTATTTCAATTCCTTAATTTAGTAACTAATCTCTTAAAACCTGGAATTAGATCTTATTACCCTTGAAATACTCTCTACTGCCACCTATACAGGAAAGACTCAACTTTCATATCTGCTTTGAAAAGATTTAAATGGGATCTTGGTAGAGCTAGACTAGTCTTCAACCAGAACCCCTCAGAGTTGTGTGAATTGCATGACCACATAGTCTAATATTAAAGTTCCACCTCTCCATCGGGTTTCCATACAATGTCAAACTTTACAAATCTTTCCTTGAAGGAATTATTAGAGTCATAGAAAAACAAAAGTGAAAGCATCATCAAAAAACAGTGAATGCTACTTCTCAGGTAGGTCAATGTCCCTAACAATCTGCCTGCCTTGCTCTACTCCAGTTTCTTTAAATTTTCTCCCTTATAAATAATGTTTTCAGTCTGTGTTTTTAGAATGATGGTAGCAGCCATGGCAACCCATAGAGGTCCTACTGAAACAACTTTTTAAAAAAGGATAAATTTCAGAAATCATACTTTGAAAAACATAAAAAAGCTGTAGGAGCAATAAAGCCTATAAGAACTAAATTTCCTAGAGGAAAGAACATTTTGTAGGTGATATGAGAGTAAATTAAAGTAAGATATCGTGTGTGTATTCAATATATAAATGAAACTGATAATCTCATTTACATGGCACAAGATATAAATAGAAGTAAAATTACATATGATCCAGGCATTAGAGTTAGCATACAAGGACTTTAAAAAATGTATATGATAAAAACAATTCAAGATGCATATTGCAATCTCTAAGTAACCACAAAAATATATAAAACTATGCATATGACTAAAAAGATTAGAAGGTAAAAAATAGAATAATAAAATACTAGTTTAATATGCTGAAAGGCAGGATAGAAAGGTTGAGGGGAGAATAAGTAACAGACACAACAAATAGAAAATAAACATGGTAAATATGAACCCGTCTATGCCATTAATTGTATTACATATAAGTGAATAGATAATCAAATTAACACAATGACTGCAAAATTAGAAAAATACAAATTTCTTTGGGGCCATGGGGTATTTCATTAAATCAGGATAGGTCAAGAGATGTGTGAGTTGTATACGTTTCATGACGCCTCTGGCTCGAAACTAGGGTAAGTTAAATATAACTCACATGGATGGCAGTTAGTGTGTTAAAAGCTATAAACTGTCAGAGTAAGTAAAAATAATAATATGCAGGTGTGGGAGGCAGTACAATGGCACCCACAAAGATGTTCACATTCTAATTCTTAAAACCTATGAATATGTTACTTCACAGGACAAATGGGACTTTGTAGATGGGATAAAGTTAAGGATCTTCAAATAGGAAGATTATCTTGGAATTATCAAGGGGAGACCAATGTAATTATAGTTCTTATAAGTGAAAGACAGATGCAAGTGAGTCAGCATCAGGGTGAGGCAGCACGAGAAGACTCAACTGGCCCATTTTAAGGTGAAAGGGGACATGAGCCAAGGAATGTGGACAGCCTCCAAAAACTGGAAAATACAAAAATACATTCTCCCCCTGAAACACCAAAAGGAATGCAGCCATGTCACCACCTTGATTTTAGCCCAGTGAGACCCACTTTGGATTCCTAATCTCCAGAATTGTAAGAAAATAAAGTTGTGCTGTCTTAAGTCAATGCATTGTGGTCATTTGTTATAGCAGCAATGAGAAGCTAATATAGTTGAGTATAAGAGAAACATCTTAAACATAAGTATAACACGTAACTTAAAGGTAAAGCACAATAAAAGATAAAGGACATATCTAGCAAGGGAAAAAAGAAGATGTGTCTATATCAACACTGGACAAAAGTAGAGACTTTAACAAAAGTTTTGCTATACATTAATAGGTTTTTTTTATTAAATCATAGCTGCATACATTAGTGCAATCAAAGGGTACAATGTGCTGGTTTCATATACAATCTGAAATGTTTTCATCAAACTGCTTAACATACCCGTCATGACATTTTCCTAGTTATTGTATGAAGACATTTGTATTCTGTATTTAGTAAGTTTCACCTGTACCCTTCTAAGATGCACCATAGATGTGGCCCCACCAATTACCCTCTCTCCACCCTAACCTTCCCCCTCCCTCCCTTCCCATATTCTTGTCCTATAGTTGGGTTATAGCCTTCATATGAAACCTTTAAATTAGTTTCATAGTAGGGCTGAGTACATTGGATACTTTTTCTTCCATTCTTGAGATATTTTGCTAAGATGAATATAGTCCAGCTTCATCCATGTAAACATGAAAGAGGTAAAGTCTCCATCTTTCCTTAAGGCTGCATAGTATTCCATGGTATGCATGTACCACAATTTATTAATCCATTCATAGGTCGATGAGAAATTGGGCTTCTTCCATGACTTAGCAATTATGGATTGGGCTGCAATAAACATTCTGGTACAGATGTCTTTATTATAATGTGATCTTTGGTCTTCTGGGTATATACCTAGTAAAGGAATTATAGGGTCAAATGGAAGGTCTATTTTTAGATCTCTAAGTACTCTCCAAACATCCTTCTAAATGGAACGTATTAGTGTGCATTCCCACCAACAGTGTAGTAGTGTTCCCTTTTCTCCACATCCATGCCAACATCTCAGGTTTTGGGATTTTGTCATGTAGGCTAATCTTACTGGAGTTAGGTGGTATCTCAAAGTATTTTTGATTTGCATTTCTCTGATGATTAAGGATGGTGAGCATTTTTTCATGTGTCTGTAGGCCGTGCACCTGTCTTCTTTGGAGAAGTTTCTCTTCAAGTCCTTTGCCCACCCTAAGATGGGATCACGTGTTCTTTTCTTGCTAATACATATGAGTTATCTGTGTATTCTGGTTATTAAACCTTTGTCGGAGGCATAACTTACAAATATTTTCTCCCATTCTGAGGGCTGTCTACTTGCTATACTTACTATGTTCTTGGCTGTACAGAAGCTTTTGAGTTTGATCAGGTCTAATAGGGATATTTTATCAGTACAAAAGTATTGACTTAATTGGAAGCCCTAGAAGCCCTAAATTTTTCAATGTGAGAACAATCAGTAGACAAATCCACTATCATCATCATTTCAGTTTTTAACAACCTTTTCTCAAGAGCTGAAAGAATGTCAGACAAAAAAATCTACAAGTATGTGAAAGGTCTGAAGAACACAGTTAGCTTCATTGGCCTAATAAAAAGTATACAGAATACCCAACAGTTGCAGAATCAGCATTCTTTTCAAGTGCATATAGAACTTGATGATCCAAAATAGATCATGTATTTGGCCATAAAACAAAACTCAACAAATCCCAATGGGATAAATCATAAAGATTATGTGCTCACACATGAGTGAGATTAATTTAGAAATAAAAAGCAGAAAGATAACTAGAAAAATGTACCAACTGTTTGAATAATATTGAATAATATAATGAATAATATACTTATAAAATGGAAAACAGGAAAACAATGACAATTACAAAATATTTTATGTGAATGAAAATGAAATTGTAACATATCAAAACTTATGGAATCTAGCTAAAACAGAGCTCAGCTGTATATATAAATAGTCTTACTCAGACATATTAGAAATCAGCTGTATAAGTATATAGCCTTACTTACATATATTATAAAAGTACATACACTGAAGCCGGCGGGTTCGAGCCCAGCCTGGAGCCTGCTAAACTACAATGACAACTGCAACAACAACAAAAACAACAAAAATAAAACAGCCAAACATAGTGGCTATTTTAGTCCGGGCTACTTGGGAGGCTGAAGCAAGAGAATCGCTTAAGTCCAAGAATGTGAGGTTGCTGTGAGCTGTGAAGGGAAGGGAAGGGAAGGGAAGGGAAGGGAAGGGAAGGAAAAGAAAATATGAACCCATAATTAAAATTTTTTCTACCAAAGCCTCAGAAGGCTTTATAAATGACTGCCTCTAAACATTTAAGAAAAACAATATCAAACTTAAATATACTCCTGTATGTAATAAAGTGAAAATAACCTTCCAATTTATTTTATGAGGCTAGGATAACCCTAATATCTAAAAATATATTACAAGAAAAGAAATTACAAACCATTATCCTTCATGAACATGGATATTTTTGTTAATCTGTATTCTTTCTCTGCAAGACCTGTGGATAGATTTCTATTGAAGTAAATAAGTTATTCAGCAGGGACCTAAATGCCCTAAGTCATTTCATCATTACCAATATGTTAATTCTCATAATGGAGATAAGCATAAATTACAGTCCTTGAAATCTCCAATAACATTCAGGTTTATGGGGAGAAAATGTTTTAACACAAACAACAGGAATTTAAGATACCAGGCAATATATAATTGAGCACTCTATTATCTACAGAAATTGTAAATGTTATAAAAATTTACAGTGGAAGTAGAGATCATTATCAGTTAAATTATTGATAAAAGCTTCATAAAGAAGGCAGGATTTCACTTCAACTTTGGTGAACAAACATATGTTATAGAATTGAAATGTGGATCTTTAACAACATCTAGTTCAATAAAAAAGTTCAGATACCATTTTAATATTTTGAGATATTAAATAAGGGGTTTTTTTCTCCACATTTTCTTATTTTCTCTACTCTTTCCTCCATTAAGCCAGTAGGGTTTATTACCTGTGGGGAAACATAATTCATCAAAAGTGAGGAGTTAGAAAGGGGAGTTGAGATTCAATAGCCTCATACCCTCAGAAACCCAGGACAAGGACAAGGAGAATGTATAATACACACACACACACACACACAAAGACATACACACTCACTCAAACCAGGAAAGATTCCCCTGCTCAGAGACCACAGAGAGTTGGACAGAAAGGATGAGCTTAGAATTTGGTAAGGCCCTGAGAACAAAGCTCCGTCCCTTCCCCAGGCCATTTGAGAAATAAAAGAGAGTAAGATATCTCTGCAGTTTTCTATCACTGAAAATTGAAGGATCCCTTGCTCATGCAACATCACATGCTGTAAGAATTGGGAATGTAAAAAGTAACGTATTCCTCGTTCTCTAAACTATCCCCTAGAAAAAGATTTTATGATGTCCACCTTAAGTTTGCTGTTGTTTAGATACAAAAGCCAATCTTGGAAATAAAAACAGTTTTCATAACATTTTATTCACCTTTCCCTAACTCCCCATAATAGAATTAATTACTCCCTCCTCCATAATATTCCCATAATGTCACATACCAAGCTGTGCATTGCTTATTTGTAAAGTATGAATCTTGTTGATGAGGTTATAAGCCCATGGGGGGTAGGGAGCAAATCTTTTTTCTTTATATTACTACCTTGGCATAGTGACTGACACACAAGAGACACTTAGGGAAGTAAACAGAAATTCTTTATAATTAGAATGTCCATAGCATAAAGAAAAGATGAATATTTAAGGTGATAAATATCCCAACTACTGTTACTTGATCTTTCTTCTGATTTGACCTTTACACATTATATTAATGCATCAAATTATCGCAGATACCCTCAAAATATGTACATCTCTATGTATTGATAAAAACTAAATATATTTTTTTAAATCAGAAAAGTAGTGATAATCAGCTCTTCAGGATTGAGAAATTTGCATTCACGTTTTTTGTGTGTTAAAAAGGTTACTTTATGCTGAAGACAAGTGCAGAAAGAAATGGGCTGGAAGCAATTTCAAAAACTATAAAAACTTTTAAAACCAAAATGTTATAATTTTAATTATTCAATCTTGGCAATCATATCCCTTTAAACAGTGATTTTGAATATCCTTGTGTCTCCAAGAACCTAATTTTGTACTGAATATGCAAATCTAGAGGTCATTTCATTTAATAAATACATACTTTCTAATCAACTGCATACTAATGAAGTTAATCTAAAAGCTAAATCTGAATTATGAATTATAGACCCTCATCTCAGTTTCTCGATTGCATGAAGAACCTACATCTAGTAACTGCCAACATGTAGCAAATGATCTGCTGAAAAGAACATACTTTTGAAGTTCAATTTCATTTAACCAGGAGAGGTAAGAAGGGACGTGTTTCTAATTCTTAATTTTCATATAACTCTCCTTATGCAAAATAAAGATTTACAACCACCTATGAGATAACTCAGCTAACTTGAGGCGTGCTGCACTGGTTTAGATGCTTAAAACTGAGCCATAAAACTTAAGGTTTTGTAATTAAGGCAAACACTTCAGCAGGAATGTATTTATCCTGCTTCTGTTCTGAGAAATTAATTTGAATTGAAGAGAGAATGGATTCTTCTCTCAATTCATAGCTCTCACAGTTTATTCTAAGCATGTTTTCTCCTAAGGAAAATAAAACTAAATATAAAGGAATTTTTTTCCTAAGCTGAGTAAGACATACATCATCTGACATTTACATTTCAGTTGAAAGTTAATTTGTGTGACTATAAAAGCAACAGATTGTGTTATTTCACAATGTGACACTGCAATTCACATAACTATCTCATATAGCATATCTGGAAGAAAAATAATTAAAAAGTCCCAGCTCACTTTCAGTTAACTGTTCCAACAGACCACTGTATTAACCTCAAAGTAGAACCATGCTCCAAACATAGGAAACTTTCTCATTCTTGCACTCCAGTGTGATGTGCAGTGTTAGGCACCACTCTAGTAGTTTAAGGTCTCTCTCAAAAGGCACTTTACTCCCATTCTGGCTTAGCAGCTGACTTCATTGAATCACAAAATTGAAACAAAAATCTTAGTGCCTTCAATTTCTCAATCTTACTTTCCAGTTGGTTTCAACACAACTCTACCTTATCTTCACATACCTCATTTCTCTTCTGTTTCAGTTTAGGCTAAGTTATGCTGCATTGACAAACAAACCAAAATCATATTGGCTTTCAACAAAGGTGCATTTCTCACACATGCTACACATTCATCACCAATCTGAGAACAAGGTTGAACAAGCAGCCTTTTTCTGTGACATGCTAATCTCAGAGAAGAAGAGGAAAAGTCATTAGGAGAACCATACAATGGCTCCAAGAACTTCTACTTGGAAAGAACACTCATAATTTCTCCTCACATTTCATGGGATAAAGCAAGGCACATGACCAAGCTCTGTATAAGGGGCTCCCTTCTTATACAATGAAGGATACAGTAATAATACAATCTCCCATACCCACTAATACCACAAATATTTATATATGCCTAGACAAACTTCAGATTCCACTCCAGTTCTCTAAGTGATTTTGAATTATGACATCTGAAGACAAAATGATCAGCCAAGTAGGTTCCTTTTGTAAACTTACACTGCAGGCACATATTACTAAACAACCTGTTCCTAAAAACCAGACCTTGAAATCCTATAAGAATTCACTGCCATCTAATCCTCCCAGCAGCCTCAGAAACAGTCACTGTGCCAGAGCACAAGGTAATTTACTCCTGGCAAACAGAAAAGAATAATTTATACCTAGAGAGCTAAAAAGGGAGAGCTTATGAAAAAATTGTCAGAGCTCATAAAATTCTGGTACTTAATCAAAAGTATACTATACAGATATAAAGGAAAAAATATTCCAACTCAAGACCTTCCCTTGAAAAAAAAAGTCATCCAACTTCAATTTTTGAAGCTTCTTGGATTTCATTTTTAGGGTGCTTTAAATTTTTTGAGTAACACTGGATTATGAATTCTATCATTTTCTATGCTTTAAGTCTTCCCCTTACAGTCATCCGAGACACAAACTCACCCTATGGTTTCTTCTTCTGAACTTTAGGCTCACTTCTTAATATTTCTGGCAATCCCGTGTGTCTTGGCCACCAAGATATGCCTCATGCAAAGATTACTAAAATCTGGGCAGCGCCTGTGGCTCAAAGGAGTAGGGCGCCGGCACCATATACCGGAAAGCCGATGCAGCCAGTTCCCTTTTTAAAACATGCCATGCCAATCTCTATCCCTATAAAATACTGAACCATTTCATTCAAAATCCTGTTATGTATTTTAATTGGTGCTAAAACTACAGGTAAGTGGTTGACAAGAAACCAGCCATTCATGTACTGCCAAAATAACCCTGCAGGCATTACTTTCTAGACAGAGGGGAAATTTATTACTCCATAACAGAAGTATTAGAATGCTAGTACTCTAATCCACATCACCAAGACTGTGTGTATTCAGATATAAAGCAATGCGAAGTATACAAAATTTCCAAAGAAGCATTCAAGCCCAAAATTTTTGTTGATAAACATTTTAAGTAAAACATCCAGTTAACAAAATCAATAAATAAAAGCCAGCCAAACACCACACTGAAGAAGCAATCGGACAAAACCAGAGGTGAGATATTTCACAGGACAACCAGACAGGTCTCTTCCGCAAAGCAATGTCATTAAGAAGTGAGCAGCTCTGGCTGGTGCTTGTGGCTCAAAGGAGTGGAGTGCCAGCCCCACATGCTGGAGGTGGTGGGTTCAAATGCAGCCCCAGCCAAAAAAAAAAAAAGAAAGAAAAAGAACTAACAAGAAGTGAGCAGCTCATAGTTATAAGAAACATGAAGGGACATGACAAACAAGCAAAATGTGGTCTTTTGGGATGCTGGTTGGGATAAACACCAGTGAAAGACATTTTGGGAACAACCGGGAAAATGTGAATATTCTTTGGCACTAAATGAGATAAAAATTTACTTCATAAATTTACATATACATGGTTACATTCAAAGAGCAAGAGATCAAGTGAACATACACTAAATTTCTAAAACATTTATCTCTATGTGTTGGAATATGACTACTTTTCTTTGTTACGTGCACTTTTCGGTTTTAATAATTTTCTACACCACTTATGTACTGCTTCTGTAATAGTACTGTTTTTAATTGCTTTGCTTCAATGTGGTTATATGGGTAATACTTTGAATCATAGCAGCCTGGAGTTGGTTTACTGATTTTATTTTATCCTATGTATCTATTTTGGCTAAAACTTTTTCTTTTATAGTTTCTAAACTATAGGGAAAGGAAAGTATTGGAAAGGAAGTAATTTTCTGGAATGGTTGCCAGGTTAGAACCTGACTTAATCTGCTGCATTTAATTTTCATAAAAAGCTTAGTAACTGGGTATTATAAACTCTTTGACATAGATAAGAAAGGTTCCCAACAGTTTACCCTACCTGACTTTAGGAAGAGCACTGGGTTCTGGGAACCGACTAAGGCATGCTACATCTAGTTTTGCTGAATCCCTGAACTTGATTTTCAGGCCTTTCCCCCTGTCCCCAGGACTTGTCTAGTGAGTTGTGCATTGTCTCAAGGGAAAGTTAATCAGATAATCAGAAAATCTCAAGTTCTTGCCTTTGGGCCTCGTATGAGTGTTTGAAACAGAGCTTACAAGTTTAAAATAAAAGTTAGAGGCAGTTTGGGTTTCTGATAGAAGAGGTGGCAGGGAGGGATCAGACACCCAGGAGCCACATCCTGCTTTCTTTCTGGGGCCGTCAGAAGTGGGGAGCATCCCCTGCCCCCACATCTCCTTGTCCCAGTGCTGCTGTGGCCCACACAGCACAGAAGCGATGGCAACTAGGGGGCTAAAGAGGGAGCTTCACTGCCTCACTTGCTCTCCCTTGAGGCAGAAGGGTGCGAACAGGTGGGGCGAGGTTGTGGCATGCAGGGAAAGCAGCAGACCTGGGGGTCTCCCAGTGACATAGGATGCCACGGGCAATGGACACTGTGTGCAGGGAAGAGTGGAAATGATGAAGAGAGAGCCGGTGGCAACCAGGTATGCTGCAGAGACCAGTACGAGAAAAGCCAACCAGGCCCAGGACCAGCAGGGTTTTACATCCCAAAGAATGCCAGCCCGGGCCCAGCAGACTGCAAAAGACAAGTGACCATGCCCACAAAAGGTGATATCCATGGAACAAAGGTGAGAGTGATATTCAGAACTGAATGAGAAAAAAAATGTGCCGAAGTTACATAAAATGAAGTGGTAATAATCTATGATAATCTGATTACATTTTCTACCATTAGGCTAGAGTGGCATTGTGAAAATCAAGACTGATGTGCAAGAGAAAAAAATAAAGAAATTTACTTATGTGCACTCTTATTATATGGTTTAAAAATACTGTAGCTAGTATAATAATTTATCCCTGTTTACAGAGCCCAAGGATGTCACTGTAACTTGTCTTGTAAATCGACTTCACAGTACTACTAACAGGGGAAAGGTTAACAAGTATTTCATCATGATGACAGTTTTATAGACTAAGGATAAAGAAGTATCTTGCATATAATGCCTTTGAATTTCAGAACTCAATATTATCACATAGAAAAAAATCAAATTTTTTTGAAATTTAAGATACATCTATTACAATCAAATTTCATTTCATAGTATAATAAAACATTCTCCTTGAAAGAATTAATTAGCCAACAATTTAAAAGCTTATTTGTTCATCTTAAATTTTCCTTTCACATATTTTACAAAAAATAATAACAAAAAATGGAGTCTACAAAATAGATATTTTTATCAATAACCTAAGCCCTTCAATATCATACCAAAAAAAAATCCATGCCCAGCCATTCCTCCAGCACAGAACATTGTTGTGCTAAATGGTATAAGGAATGAACCAAATGAAAAGGCAGCCCAAGAAGAAAGACTGTTCTCCATCTCAGGGAGAATCTGTGCTCAAAACCATTATTTGTAAAAACTCCATTTTGATTATTTTGTTTTGCCCTGGAGAATACTTTAATATTTAGCTGGAAATATAATGCCTGGATGACAATATTGCCAAAACCACAAGGAAAAATAAGATAGAGTAAAGGTGAGATGCACCACTTTGCTACTGTGACTTAAAGCTTGAGAGAAACTTTGCTTTAAAATATATATGTGTGTGTGTGTGTGTGTGTATATATATATATATACACACATATATTTCACATGATGACTCATTAGGACAAAGAAGTTTCCTTATGACACACATTTTTGGAACACACCCTCCAGTTCACTGCCTCTATGTGGCCTACACGCTACGCTTTTAACATAAATAATTCATTAACCAGTAAGTTCTCTCAAGGAAACTCTAATTAAAGTCCTAACTGCCATGCATTTCTCTTAACCAAATTGGTGAAGAAGGTTTCCCCAAGGTGATTCTTAAAGCAGCATAGGCATCATGGATTAAATGATTTGTTCAAAAGGAGGCAATGAAACAGTGGGGCCTCCACTGTGGGACAGAGAGCTGATTCCTGCAAACTTTAATTCCCACAATAGCCAGCCAAATCGCTTCTGGCAGGAGACTGGGGGTGGGAGACCAGGGGAAACTCATATATTTTAGCTTCCCTCCCTCTCTTAGGACAGCGTTTATCGCAGGGGCCATGAGCCCTTCATGGTTCCAAGTCCCTCATGGTCGTTCCACCTTTGGGCTTCAGTAGTACCACCTCCTTCACTGGTATCTCCAGCCCCAGGGCAGCAGCACTGAGCCCCAGTGAGTTCTGAATTGCTGTAGCTGAGCTCAGAATTGCTTCACCATTGCTTTTTGGCTTTTCAATTCTCAAAAACATCTTTGGAAGTAGTACCCAGGTCAAATTCTCTTCATTGAACGATTTGGCATGCGCTCTGTTTTCTCAGCTCAATTTTGCCTGATACAGGGACCAAGTATATGATTCATGAAGAAACTATCCCAAGATTTTGGTCTCTAGGTAAACAATACACTAAGCCCTAATCAGTCATTAACCCTTTTCACTCACAGGGTATACAGCAGGCATAAGAGTCCTAAGAAAATAGACAAGTTCAGAATGGACGACAAAGATTTATTCACTCATTTTTAAAGTGCCAGGCTACCTCCTAGATGATGAGGCTACAAAGATAAGCGAAAGCCAAGTGGCCTTTGCAGTGTCTAGTCTAACCAGTAAAATGAGTATTTATGAAACAGCACACAAACAAGTTTATGACAGTGTACAGTCAGTTCTGCTATGAAAGTTATTTTGAAAACAGGAAATTCATTTATTAAGGAACAGTTTGAGTATATAATGATTTTTTTTCCTATTAAATGTTGTCATTCCTCTATTTAGGTTTTTTTCTTTGTTTCTTTCTTCTTAAATTGACAGATAACATTGCATGTTTTTATCATGTATCACATGATGTTTTGAAGTACATATACATCATGGAATGCTTAAATCTGGTCAATTAACAAATGCATTTATAGCCTCTCATAGTTAACACTTTCGTGGTAAGAGCACATAAAATCCACTCTCTTCACATTTTTTAAAAATACAATGTATTTTTAACTATAGTCACTTTGCTGTACAATAGATCTCTTGACATTTATTTCTCCTTCCTAACTGTAACTATGTATCCTTTGATCAACATGTCCCCCTGTCCCCTTTTCCAAACCACCCAAGCCTCTGGTAATCACTGTTCTTCTATTTCTAGAGTATAACATGACTTTGCATATACAGCAATTTCAATCTGGGAAAAACTCTTAGGTAAACACATAGATTTCTGCTTCCAACTGAACAAAGTCAGATATTAATACAAAAGAGAATGGAAGAACATACCTCTTCGGGAACTCCATTCACCTTGAGCCATACCCATCTAGCGCTACAACTCTGGCACACATTTCAAATAAGACTTCCCTACCACTTACCAACTCACAAGCAGCAGCTTTTCCAAGCCCACTTCCACAAGTAAACTTCAGATATTTTTCAATGGAAAATACCACATTCATTCATTGAAGTGTTTAGGCATTTCTTAACCATTTTACATGTTCAAAAACAAACTACCATTTCGTGTTAGTGCCCTTTCTTTCATTTTATGTGGCCCTGAGAAAGTTTGTGAATATTGTTCCTACCTCCTTGCTTCATTGCCCTGTAGATATTCATTGTGCAATTTTGCATAGCATGATGATTTTCAAAAATTCCTATGTCGCAGTGTACCAGAACAAATAAACACTAAAAGAAAGAGCAAGGGTGCTATAATGCTATACACCAGGAGAGAAGAGTGGCAGGCACCAGAGTGTGGAGAGAGGCGGCAGGGCATAAGTACAAGGAACTCAGGAAGGCCAGCTGGGGCATTCAGAAAACTAAGGCAGGAGGGAGGATGGAAAAAGGACTGAGAGCTGGGGTGGTCACAGGGGCTGCGTGGAGAGGCTGCCAGGCATGGGAAGGGGTAAAGAGCAATAGTGGACTAGCAGGAAGGAGCTGGACATGTAGACAAGTCTCCAAAGAGAGTGGTAGGAGGCCAAATATATGACAAGATCCCATTTCTCAATGATAAAATCCAAACTAATTTATGTTGATCCACTGTGAATAGTGCCCCACACACACACAATTTTTGATGTTTACTAAATTGAAAACATTAATATAAGTTATTAATCCTTACACATGCACACTTAAAATCATATCACAAGAAATCATATGGTGACTTTTTCAATATTGCTTTTTTTATACACACACGTTTCATGAAGCATTTTACTCACACTCTTTATAGGCACATTCACATTCTTCACATGCACTGAGGCATCAGTATAGCTTCAATATAGCTACCCCCCCACACACACACACACACTTTTCTAGCTATTTAATTATTTATAGGTGGAAATATGAACCTATTTATATCTTTCTGGAATTTGGACAAGAATTAACAAACTACCATGTAGGTTGTTCAGTGAAGACCATAAAAAGCAATAAATGCCTCGGTATTTAAATTCACATATGAAGAGATCAGATTTGGGATGAACATGTAATCTAAAAGATTTGTTCAAACACTTGATTCAAAAAGTACTTATCTGAAAGAGAATCTTATATATGAAGTATTTTTGTAAGTTGATTCTCACTATTGTTAAGAAATAATTTGGGGAAGTGGACGTCCTTTGCATACAAAGTGAAAATGGAAAGCAAATCAACTTTAGACACCAGAGAAAGGGGATCACTGGGGAAAACTGCAAAGTGCTCACCCTGCATAAAGGACATCACATTTAGTCAGGGGGAGATCAGAGGTAAAAAGGTAAAAGGAGAAAAGCCAAACACACATAAAGCTATGGTCTGAATGTTTCCATCCCTCCAAAATTCATATCCCAAAATCTTAACCTCTAGTGTGACAGTATTTGGAGGTGGGGCCTCACTGGGAGGTGTTCAGAGCCCTCATGAATGGATGGATATTGCTACGAAAAGGGCTTCCAGAAGTGAGTTTTCTCTTCTGCTCTTCTGCCATATGAGAATACCATGCTCCTCCTCCCCACAAGACACAGCATTGAGGCACCATCCCGGAACCAAAGACCAAACCTGCCAGATCTTGCACTTCCCACACTCCAGTACAGTGAGAGGACACATTCCTGTTCTCTATCAATTACCCAGTCTGTTGTATTCTGTTATAGCAGCACGAAGCACATGAAGGCAAGCACAGACACACACGCCCCCCAAACCCGCAGCATCTATGGCCAACAGCCAATCTGCAGCCTTGGCTAATCCATGTCTTCAAGGTTGGCCTTTACACATGATTCAGATTCAGGCCTGACTCCTTTTCTCTTCCACAATTTCTGTGCATTGTACTCTGAATACAGGACCACTTTCAGCAGGCTTGACACCAAGTCCTCTGTACAACTAGCCCTATTTGCATCAATAACCAGTGTATGTGAATTCTTCCACAGGACTGCTGTAGGCTGAATGAGTCAGTATGCATGCTCATCTATTCCTATTTATAGCAAAATCCCATTTATTATATATCTAAAACCCTAGAAAACTTAAATAAACAGAATTTATAGTGCCATTCAATGGTAATTGATTTTCTTAGTGTTTCTGGGACTACTCCAAGTTCCTAAAGGAACTCTAAATCATCAAAGCAAGATTAACCTATGTTCAATGAAGTTTCCCAGACTTTTTTCTTACTCTAATGTGATTCATTTAAGAAATGCTTAAATTAGCTCCTACTGTGTACACAGTAATGTGCTCAGCATAATGGAGACAATGCAAACACAATATAAAGATTAAGACCTTAAAGCATTTACCATAATCATAAGAAAAGACAGAGCACAAATTAAGTTTATATATATATATATATATATATATATATAATTATATATAATACCACATACCAATAAAGATGCTTTCTTTCTGCTCTAATGTGTTCTGAGAAACAGGGTCATAAATTAGATTATATTTCCCAAGGGAAAAATATTATAAATTATAATTAAAGTTTGTTTTTTCTTAATCAGGACTTGGCATTGGAAAGACTACACACACACATACACCTATGCATGTACACACACATATATAATCAATAAAATATCACAAAACAAACAAACATTACAAGAAACACTGGTAGCTATTTAATATAACATAAGAGTCCTTAAAAAGAAATAATACTTGGGCCACGCCTGTGGCTCAGTGGGTAGGGGGCCAGCCCCATATACCAAGGGTGGCAGGTTCAAACCCAGCCCCAGCCAAACTGCAACAAAAAAATAGCCAGGTGTTGTGGCGGGTGCCTGTGGTCCCAGCTACTCGGGAGGCTGAGGCAAGAGAATTGCCTAAGTCCAGGAGTTGGAGGTTGCTGTGAGCTGTGATACCACAGCACTCTACCAAGGGCAATAAAGTAAGACTCTGTCTCTAAAATAATAATAACAATTATATAGAATCATACAATAGTATCCAATATACTTAACTGTACACACAGCACAAAAATAAAACTCAAATGTAAACACAAACATATTACAAATTGTACTTAATGCCAGCTCTGATAAACAGGAGTATATCATTATCCATAGTTTTGCTTGACTTGTTGGATTTGAAAGGATACTTTGGGGAGGATGTTGATGGCCTAAGTCTCTTTTAAAAATGAACTGATGTGTTCTTTTTCTCCAGATAAATCTCCTCACAGAGCATCGAGATTCTTCCCTGACCACAGGACTGACTTAGAGACCCAGGGCAGGTGTTTAACAAATGTCGATTCCTAATGGTTGTAATGGTATTAGTGTCTCTTTTTTCTTTTAAAAGGATTGACCTACCATTTCTCCAATCCAGACTCTCCTATCTCTTGAATTTCCTTTAAGTGATAGTTTCTGGCCATATTTTAAAAAATAAAGAAAAAGTAAATAGGTAATAAATCTAGAGTCTGTAAACATCTAAGCATTTCACTGGGAAACCCAAGCAGCATTTTTTAGATAGGTGACAGAGGGTTGTTTGTTTGTTTGTTTGTTTTTAATGTACATCAAAACATTTCTCACAGAACTGCAGAGGCCCTGGCTTGCCTTGTCTTTTGGATGAATTTCTGGGCAGAACATTGATGAATTCATGTTGAGGGTTGTGAAAATCAGGATCTACTGTAGGGTGGGGTGGGCTGGGACGCTGGATGTTCATCTAGGATTGGATGAATTAGCTAGAAGAGCAGTAGAGACACCAGAGCATGGAGGGAGTCACAGAAGAGGAATGCCTACAGACAAGTATAGCTGTCACAAATGATCTACAGAAAGGGGCAATAGAAAAAATTAATAGAAAACTAAGGACAAGAGGTCAGAGTGAAAGGCTTTGAATGCCAGTTTAGACCATGCAGCTCTAATGACAAAATCTGAGCAGGAAAGCAAGGTGAAGAAAGCACATTAATCTGGCAACGTGAGGACAGTAAAACCAAAGAAATGAAGAACTATTCAAAGATAATCATCTTGGAAATTTCCAGGGACTCTTAGAAAGATGATTTCAATGATAATGCTGTCAACCAGGATATTCTACAAGCTCACTCTTCACTCTCTCCACAGCCTTGATCAATAAATGCTTGATTCTCATAAGGGCATCTGTGTCTGGATGCATGTTCATCTTTACGCACTCCATTAAAACTCTGGCACTTTTAACTTTTGGCTTCCAAGTCCTGTAGGAAGAAGAACATGTCTATATACCAAGCAACCTTTCCCCACATCCTCTGCAGAGTTAACCGGCGATCTTCCATAAACCAGTCTTATATTTTCTACTAATAAATCCTAATTAAATTTCCCTTTACTTACCCACATGTTCCTCAATTTTCAAAAACCAATGTTCCAATTTCAACTTCACTTTGGAGCTATTCCTTTTGACAAAGTATCATATATTCCAATCTTTTTCAGCTTACATTTAATCCAAAATTACTCATTTTTCTTGTTTAAATCTTCAGTAGTTATTTTGGCAGCTTTAAAAGACAGAATCAAAATGGTAGGATCATGGGAATTTGCCCAATCCATTCTTGGCTCCACTAATATACTAAGATTCTTCTTTTAATCATCACAATAAATAGGGACTGCAAAATGTCCTTTGGATTTGACAAGTGAGAAGCAATTCAACATTTTGGTCAGAATCCAGCCTGGGCACATTGAAGAGTGAGTGCAAAGTGAAGACCCTGAGAAAGTTCTACTGGTTTTAGAAGCTAGAGTTTGTAAGAAACGCAAGAGTTGAGGAGGTAACTAGGAAGGAAGTAGGTAGCAGATGCTTTGTTCTAAATGAAAAAGTCTTGGGCTTTCACGCACTAGGTACAACTTCTGACAGTACATTATAAGTAGTATTAAATTTCACTCTATCACCCATTATTTCATTTCTCCCTCATTTGATTTTGTTCTTGTTAATAAAGTTTCTATAATTCCAAAAGGATGGATAATCTTATTGGATTATACAGACCTCTCCCATTTTGCAACTGGTTAAACCTCTGAAGCAGTGTGCTTGCTTTCCCTCTCTACCCACCATTTAATCATTTGTTGGTTTCAATCAGATGACATCTCCACACACAAGTCTAATGTCAAAAGTTAAGACTGTTTTTTCCCTTTCACTGGAATTGTTCGCCTCCCCTTCTCTCCTCTTTTCCCATTTTTCTCATCTTGGACCCTCTTTCCTATGACTCAGATATATGTGGCAGGGGTGTGTATGTGTGTGTGTGTGTGTGTGTCATATATATGCATGCTTGTGCATTTGTATGTCCCTCCAAATTTCCAAAATTTTCATCAGCCTATGTTCACTTCTAAAGCCTTTGCAGCATAAGTTATTTTACACTATTTTGAGCCCCTCTTAACTTTTAGTTGTTGGAGCGAGATATCTCCTTTGCTATTTCAGGTGCTTTTATCTTGTAGGCATTTACTAAGCTGCCAATCTCATTGCCAAATCAATGGATAATTCTGTCCCTGTGTACATTTCCACCACACACTGATACATGCCAGGACAAAACTGTTTACCTTAGCTTATAAGGATTTGGGTCTCTCTTTATTTAGCCTGTGCTGTGAGCATCACAAATTTTCAAAACCTAGAGTTTGAGAATGCTATCAAGTTTTATGTGGACCAGTAAACCAGAGATGCTTGCACTGCCAGGCTGTAGGAAGGTGTTGTGATTGCTGCTGCTGTTGTTTTTAATGACTCTTAAAGAAGTTTCTTATGCCAGAGACTTCAAAACACTATGTGAAATAAAATCTTATATTAAAGAGAAAATAAATAACTCTTCTTGAAGACTCACAAATATAACCCAGACATAAGTAAATAGGTAACAGTGAGCCTGGGTCCTTTTCAAGCTGAATCTATTCATCTATAAAACCTCACAGATTCCATTTTTATCTCTGAAGCATCCTTTGTCTTTCTCCTGTCCCCAGAAATTCCATTAAAATTCCACAGGGTATGGCCAGTTCTTGGGTATCTCTGGACACCGTGACTGAGCCAGGCATGGCGCACATATTGCACACTGCAGGTAAACAGTACATAACCATTGGCTAAATTTGCCTTGATGAACCCAGGAGGCTGGGAAGTGTATCAAACTTTTGCTTATAAAATACTAAAGAAATATCTTCCTGATGATCTGCTGCCCTCACTGGTTATGCCCACTGTTCTATAACTGGCCCCAGTAGGCAAACTAGCAACACAGCTTATTCTGTGAACTTGACGAGACATTCAAAATCCACTTCTGTAGTTTATTCACACGTATAGCCTTGTTCATTTTTAGCTGATTCCTTTTGCTCACAATATTAAGTGGTCCTCCTGGTACTGTTTAGCACTGTATTCTTCAAGAGTCAGTAGGAGTCCAATGCAGGCATATGTAAACACACTTTCATCCTACTCCACTTCCATGGATTACTTAGTGAGATTAAATGACATGGTTCTCTGCCCTCTGAACCAAATAAATTTGCTTTTATACTAAAGGAGTTTGTAACTAAGGCTAAATCCCAATATGGTCCTGGCTTCTGAAAACACAGGTCCACATTTTCCTCCTTTCTTCAAGTGAATACAGTTTTTTTCAAGTGCAGCTGGACTGTTAGAAGTCACCAAATGGAGTGAGTGGAGCTGATTCAGTCCAAGGAGTAGAAAAAAGATTGGGATTAGATTTTATTTGTCTTCATTATTTAAAATGTAAATTATATAGATAGTCTCACTATAAATACAGTATTATAGCTATATTTCAATTCACATGTGCAAACAAATTTGAAACACCTTTTTTCATTAAATTCAACACATACCTATTGCATAGTTATTCTCTGCAAGAGAAGGCCCTAAAATGAGTAAGAAGCATTCTCTGCTTTTACGAAGCTCATACTTAGTGAGAGAGAACAACATATGTAAATAAACTGATTTGGCTTTGCCAAGGGCAGAAGGTATACATTTCATGTCTCCTGGGGAGACCATAAATTCCTAGAAATTGGGGCTGATATTCTATACTTGCTTTTATCCTCTCCATGCTAAGGACACAGCAGGTGCTCAATAAATACTGTATGAGCTTATTCATACAGCTTACAAACAATTGCGTCTTACAATTTGCATTCGTTCATCTTGCCATGTGAAAAAATATTTAGTTATTAAAACTACAAGAAGTGCTTCATTGGGACATATATGATGTCTTCAGTGTGACATTTTTATTTCACCAACTCTCTGCAATCTGAATGTAATATCTAATAATCATGTACAAAACATTAGATGACACATCCTTAGAGTCTGTCTTCACAAGGAAATTCCTACCTATGAAGTTTAGAATGTTTCTGCGTAACAGAAGGCTTGTTCTTAATATTTTTTTAATTAGCAACTAAAGTCAGATTTAAGCTACCTGTGTAACATGTCCCCACAACCAAAAAAAACTAAGAATTGTTAAAATGTTTCACATTGTCATGTATAGCTAAACAGAAGTTGCATTCACAAAGGAAACACAGGAGTTTTATTTTATGTTCCACGCAATGAAAGGTATGTCACATTTAGTTTTTCCAATTGAAACATGTCACAGCCCATAGGGTTGGTTAATGTCAGAAATTCAACTTGAGAAAAGCCCTTTAGATCACTGAGAAGAATGCTACCTACCAGGGAATGAATCAAACCTACAAAAATATTACTACCATTTGATCAGAAATACCACTTTGATGGGTTGCATATCATTTCTGATTGCAGTCTTCCCAATAATGACATCATATAATAGGGCTTAGAAATATACATCAAGTGTAAATTAGAAAAGTTGGCTAGATTTAATTTTAGTTAAAAGGTTTTTTTCTTTTTTCCCTTCTCATCCTTCCTCAAGACAAGTATGTCCAAGGGTATGTCCATTTCATATGTATCAGACAAACCAATAAACGCGAAAAACTAAAAAACAAAAGAAAGGGGGATTATTTAGCTTAGAAACAAGAAGTGTGAGGTGATTTCATAATGTGCACCAATAGTTACAAAGCAGAAGCAAGCCAGATGTGCTCCATCCTCACAAATGAAAGGCATAGGGGATTCAGTTTTTAATACATGAAATACAGAGAAAGCTTTTTATCTTACAGATTTTGAAAGTAAATTTGCTCCTGAAAGAAGTCACGAAAGTGTTTTAAGTTTTTTTTTAAAAAAAAAACACAGGTTATTCATGCTGCTATATAGGGGCAAAATTAACAAGTAGATGAATGGCCTCACTTATACAAAGACTAACAGTGTACACTTTGGAAGGAAACCTTTTGTCCTTTGAGGTGGTGGAAAGGACTTGTGAATAGTATGGATTCCAGGCATGTCCAGTGCGGTGGCCACCTACCATGGGTGGTTATTGAGCACTTGAAACAGTTTGAACTGAGATATGCTTGGAAGTGTAAAATACAAACTAGGTTTCAAAGACACAATATGTCAAAAATAAAAAACATCACGTTAGTAACTTTTTCATAATCAATGCATATTGAAATGACAATATCCTAGATAAATTGTGTTAATTAGATAGATTATTAAAATTAATCTGAATTTTTTTCTCCTTTAATGCGGATATTAGAAAAATATAAGTGCATTTGTGAGCTTTATTTGTGGCTTGCGTTCTTTTTCTATTGACCAGTGTTCAGCCAGAATCAGAATTCCGAGGTGCAGCTCCTGACCTGCAATAAGTCACTTACTACTTCTGCATCTGTAAATTGGAAATAACAATACGACTGATTTCATAAGCTTGTTGAGAGGATTTCATAAGTTAATCTATGTAGACAGTATCTGGCACATAGCGTAATACATGTTCAATAAATCTCAGCTATTAATATCCAAAGCACATGTCCTCATTGCAGAACACCCTAACACACAGTTGCTCATCCTCTGCTTGCACACACCCAAAGATCAGGAACTCACAGCACGTTTCCTTGAGACAGCCTATCACATTACTAGATAGTTCTGAATGTGAGAAAGTTCATTCCTGAAATGAGTAAAAATCTCTTTGCAACTTAAACTCTTCTGAGCTATGTGATTCTGAGAAGCAAAGAACGAAACTGGTAAGATTCCAACACTCCATTTCTCCAGAAATTGTTAAGAGTATTCAAAATGAATTTGATGTCTTTCATGGAAGTTCACATTAAAACACTTCCTGATGAGCCATGAAAACACTTTAACAAAACAGATATTCTAAACTGTGATTTCTCAAACATGCTTAACCAAAGAGCAACCCTTCTCTTCTCAAAAAAGTTTTCCCTTTGATCAAGAACACCCTTCCTGTTTGGATACACATGGAGCAAAAGAGACAGACAAGGTCACCCACATAACCAGTTTACAGCATTTCCAAGGTCACTGCCAATCAACCCCTGTTCACATCCAAAAGCTAATTCACCTGTGGCTCAGTGAGTAGGGCAAGGGCCCCATATATCGAGGGTGGCGGGTTCAAACCCAGCCCCAGGCAACTTGCAAAAAACATAGCCGGGCATTGTGGCAGGCACCTGTAGTCCCAGCTTCTCAGGAGGCTGAGGCAAGAGAATCACCTAAACCCAAGAACTAAGGCTGCTGTGACCTGTGACGCCACAGCTCTCTACCAAGGGAGACAAAGTGAGACTCTGTCTCTAAAAAACAAACAAACAAAAAAGCTAATTTTCCCCTTTTTCTTCTCTTTATGCCAATTTCAAAAGCTAATGCTTTGCCTAGGGCAGAATAGTTCTGTCCTAGTGATGAAGCCATTAATAAAAAGAAATAAGGCATGAATTTCCTATATATCTCGTATGTCTGATGTTCTGAATCTTCTAATGGTTCCCTTGGAAGCCAACTCTTCTATATGTGAATGTGTCAAGCTCTTTACTATTCCAAGATGTTATAATCTTCACACACAAGGTCTGTGCCAATGCAAAATGCAGCCTTTTCCATATTTTCAATACTCTCCTTGTCAGTTATCTCCAGTCAATATAGTCTCAGGCAATAGGGGAGTGTGCTCTTCCAATTTGGAGAAATTCCAGCAGAGGGTAAGACTGAAATTGCTGACCAAAACTTCAGACCTTAAGGCAGTCTGATTTATCAGAAACAGAATGAGACTTACAGGCCAACAGACTGGGATATAGATCTTGGTTGCATGATTTACTAGACATATTATTAGCCTTAGAGAAGGTCCTAGTATGATAAATTGGAATAAAGAACAGGACCCACTTTGTAATACGGAGGATTAGACATACCAATTCTAATGCACCTACCTTGCTATGCAGCATGTTGTAGGAAATCAATAATTAGTAGTCATTCTTATTGTCTATCTTGATGACTTTAAGCCTTACCTTACAAATCTTCAAACAGCTATTATTAGCAGGCCTCTACTCCCCAACACCTTTTCCTTCCCAATATTTCTGAATATTCTCAGTAGAAAGCAGTACCATTTCCTGATAAAATCCTTTTCCTTTTAGAGACAGGGTCTCACTGTTTCCTAGTGGTATGATTATAGCTTACTGAACTCTTGGCTGAAGGGATCCTCCCCTTCAGCCTTCCAAGTAGCTGGGACTAAAGGCATAAACCCCCAACCTTTGCTATTTTTTTTTTTTTACTGTTTTAGAGATAGGGGTCTCACATTGTTGCTCTGGCTGGTCTTAAACTGAAGCAATCCTTCCGCTTCATCCTCTCAAAGCATTGGTATTACAGATGTGAGCCACTGCACACAGCCAAATCCTTTACCATCAGAATTCCACATGAAGATGCTAATAAGAAAAGAGATTCAATCAAACATTAAAATTAGAATTTACCACCTGAGTTGTTCGGACAGAGAGAGGGCTTTGTGATTTGGCATAATTAGAGAAAGCTCAGTGGAAGTATAATTAGAATCGGATCTTGACAGAATTTGGAAAACTGGGGACAGAGGAGTTGGAGAAAGCTGCATTTTTGGCCACTTTAAATAGGTGTGACTCTTATGGGTGAATTTAAAGAGATAGGCTTGATAGAAGAAGAAGGTAAATAACAGGAAATTAATGACAGGCATGAGTTAAACTGATGTAGAGTATAGAATACCATTTTTTCTGTTCAAGAAAGAAGCATACCTTAAGTTGTATTTTTCAGATCCCAGAGAGTAGTATTTGGGTTTAGTTTTTAGCTAGAAGAAATCCAAAAGAATGCACCAAAGAATTTTCCTTAAAGAGTCTGCAAAAGTTATCAGTATCCCTCGCCTCTCTGTGGTTGGCCAGAAGATACCTCAGTTCATAGAATAGGTGAGTTCAGATGAAATGAAGCCCTATTAACAATACTTAATCACAAAAATGAATGGAAGTCCATATGAAATAAATTGAGTTAATTCCATACATCAGCAATGGAGATGGAAAAAAAAAATAATTACTTTTTCCCCCAAAGAAAAAGCCCTGCTGAACTACTTTCACATACACACATGTTAATCATGCTAATTAAGTGGTCTGAAATAGTTATGGGGTAGAATTTATACTTGTGGCAGATAACCTGGGTTAGAAATTTGGGCTCTGCCTTTTACCAGGAATATGACTTAATATTCTTGTTACTATATTTTCTAAGAAAACAAATTAAAGAAAGAATGGCTTTATATGAACTGATAACTCAGCAGAAAGCCATCTTGGTACCTTTGGTATCTAAGGGATATAAACATAATATTTAAGTGTTTTTAACATATGTAAATGTTAGAGAAAATGTAAATGTAAACAGATTTCAAATTCAACTACTTGATAATGATAGTGATTGCATTTTATCTTGTTATAAGTAAGAATATCAAGGGATAATATAAAAAATATATACCCACAACCACAAATCAGTCAGGATGGCCTCTGGCAATATCCCTGGAGTGGATCCTTCTCATAGCAAGGGACTATATTGAGGGGTAATCTAAGGGGTGTTGAGGAAGTGGGTTGTAAAACTAGGTTGATAGTGAGGCCTTCAGGGAACTCAGAACAGTACCTATTTACCTATTGGTACACAAATATTTCAACATCTCACAACCTGTAAGTCTACATCAATGCACACTGGCCACATTTCCCAAATTTGTCCAACATAAGCACAAAAAGCAGAAATCAATAGATGAGAGCCCAGAAGCAAACTCTGTAAGAGGAGATTACTGCAAGCCTCGGTCTTCTTATAATTAAAATCTTTCATGTATGCAGACTACATGGTATGCTTTTAAAAATAACCATCTGAAAAGACCCAAATTAAAATATGCAAAATTACAAAATTACAGCCTATGACCAAGGCAGCCATGCCTAAACTGCCATGAAGTTTAGGGCTTTACTCAACATTGTGATTCTTCCAAAAGTAATGAGCTGTTTGCAAACATAACACTGGGACACAAATCAGCACCAACCCTCACGCAGGCAAGTGCAACACAGCAATGAGCTTCTTCCCAGTCAAGGTATTAAAGAATTGTTTGTGCATTCGTTACTTAGGATTCTGTTTTGAGCTACAATATATTTAATTACAAGAGGCTCATAATTAAAACATGCCTAGAGAGGCAAAATGAGAAGCAAGCATGATGGCCCTTGCTACAAAATACCTAAGTTATTTATCAAAGTTAAACAATGATAGCAGGGTTGTTTTTTTTTTTTTTTCTCTTCCACAGAGGAAACATTTTTACAGTCTCACAGATCCCCACATCTAGGTCAATTTCTAATCTTTTCTAGCATGAGGACCTCCTTTTCTTAACTTCAAAAAATTCTACTGATTTCCATATGACAATAAAAAGTTGTACTTTTAAAACCCATTAATTGGAAAAACACCTAGTAACCAAAAGCCAAGTATGAATTTAGTGCTGCTTTTAAATGTATTATTTAGTTCTTCACAACAGCATATACACCCTCTTAAAATATAATTGTTCCTATATGTGCCAGATGGCCTAACTGCTCCTCTTAGACACCAGACTTATATTTAGCTCCCCACCTGCAATCACTCAGAGTCCCCACCAGCAGCGACATTCTATTCTACAGCGTCTCTACAAGTTGGTTTCAAAATTTGACCAAAAGATACAGAGTGATGAAATTTTACTAATATTTCTATTTTCCCTTTCAGATGAAATGCTTCATCTAGTAGCTACAGAATGCTCATAATAAATCACTGGCAGATTACAAACTAGGAGGAAAAAAAACTACAATCTACATTTTGTGTAACTAGCCTACTCTAGATGACACAACTCAGAAAGAAATCATTATTCTAGGAATTCAATCACTAGGATTCATATTTCCTTCTCAGTCAAAAGATACACACCATATAACAGGAAACTACACCTAATTCCCTTGGCTTGGTTTCATCAATAAGCACTGTTAGCTATTATGAATAACCACCCATGAATATAATACCAAAACATCTCAATCAATGAGGAAATGTTAAAGGCTGAATAAAATGTTCATTATCTCCAAGTAACGGTGGCTGTGATTTTAGGTCTGCTGAACTCCAGAACCCACTCAACCTCACAATAGCAAATTTCTAGAATTAAAAGAGGAGTCAAAAATCCTTCTATTTTCATGGGCTTAATGTGTTAATTATCAAGTAGATATTAATCTTGTTAAGAGCTCTAAATTAAGGACCTAGGTTATATTTGGGGAGCCGTCTGGTGTCAAAGTGAAAGCAGCAGCTTCCTTTATAGTGATATACTGAGACATGCCTTCTTCTGAAAACATAAAGTACTTTCTATTCAATCCATACTCAAATATCCAAAGACACATCTGAGTAACTCACTATTTATAATTTTTGATACTAATAATACTCAAGAATTGTTCATAGTCCCATCCTTTATACTCTGTCTCTAAAGCATCTTTGAAGCTTTATTGTTAAATGGTGCTGTTTCTTTTTTCCCATCAAGTGGTACAGTTGTCACTACTTAGAATCCTTTAAACTGTTTATCTTAATTGTGTATTTAACATATTGTATCATTTACCATTTTGACTGTTAACTCAATAGAACCAGTCAACTATTCTTCATTCTATCTAAACTTTTAAAATGATGTTATTACTTAAATACCTAATCTTTGTGAAGATATACAGAACAGCAAAATTGCAGTTTTCACAAGATTTTCTTTCCTTTGAAGGAATCATATGCCTCTAGCTTCAATTTGTGAAGTATAATTAAAATAAGTTGACAAGCCTTAGAATTTTTCTTGTTTGGACACTCTTCTTCTGCTAACTTAGCTCCTATCTTTCTATTCTGCTTTTTTTAGTCTATTATTAATGGGCAAATGTTTTTTATAGATATTAATAAGAGAATTATTCCTTCAGAACTACTATCTGTAGCAAGTAGACAAGGTCCTTAATAGCCTTTCTGATGGAGTACACTTTAGCAGTTCCATTTTTCTTTATTCCCTTGACTTTCTGTCAAAAAGCACACTCAGCAGAGAACAGAAAGGTACTACTCCTTGCCAATTTATTAATGTCAATCCTCAAACACCTAAGTCTGTGTTTATACCGTTTTTATGATCAGCAATTATTTTCTACCTGTCTGACAGCATTCCTGTTTCTTAGCCTTTCAACTTCCTAACAAGTTTTGGAGAAAAACAACAGGGGTTGGAGGGAATTAAGAAACATTCTAAAAATCATTTTCCAAGTATCGATTTAGATATTAAAGTAGATATAAAGTGAGACCACTGTATTATGAGCCTTCAAAGTAGACTATCAATGTCCACTAGCAGTAGCCCTTTCCTGGACCACACATCTGCAACCTGTATCACAGATAAATCTCAAATTTTCAGAACACTAAATGGTCTATAGGTGTTCCAGGCTGCTGGTCCTGACTGTGCAAGACTGCCCCTCATCTTTAAAGCTAACAATTACAAATTATTTTTGAAGTATGTACATCTGTTGTCACAGAGTCACGAAAATTACCTTCATATAATTCTTTTTTCACTTAAATTTGTACTTAAACATTTTCCAGAGTTCAACTCTCAGCAGGCAGGTTAAAAATAATAGCCAAGAAAAATAAAAAAGAAGCCAATTCCAAGGAATCTACCTGGTTGGCTCATCCACATACAATGAAGAGAACTGGCGTGTTAAGTTTTAAAAGAAGGCGCCTGCTATTAGTGGCCTTGAGGTTTAAAAACAGTAGTGCATCAGAGTGAGACCTCATGACTTTATATAGCTTTTAACCCACAAAAACATGAGCTTCCACTCAGCACTGAATAGTACTTGTTTTGGTTAGTAAACCCCTAAATGGCTTTCAAAAAGCCTCATCCAACTGCTGAGTATGGTCAAGAGCACAAAAAGGTTTTCCTGGAGATCACCTCTTCCCAGTAAACCCAGATTGCCTTGACACTGCCAAGGAGATAATTGTATCACTTTGACATCCCAACCCTGCCTGTCCAAAGGAAATTCCAAACACACAGGTTCACATGCACCCAGACACACCCCACAGTCTGGTTGGCCTGATCCTGCCTGTGTGGGTTACCATTTCCATGATAACAGAGCACCCATAGACAGTAGGAACAGATCCTCCAGTTGGGTTGTTATTTAAAAAAACATAAATGCCCTTGAAAGAGGAAGATACCATAGACCACCTCCAGCAATCAACGGAGCACCAAGGAACCCTGGTGTCTTCCATAGAATATGTCAGCGTCCCACAATTTTACAGTTTTTGGCCAGGCCGGGTTTGAACCCGCCACACCACCCCCCCACCCCCCCCACCCCGGTATATGGGGCCGGCGCCCTACTCCTTTGAGCCATAGGCGCCGCCCCAGTGTCCCACAATTTTAGTAGAACTCCACTTTGACTGTATAGAATTGAACTGCAATATCTCTTACGGATGCTCAAAGCTCAGGGATTCAAAAAAAACAAAAAACAAAAAAACAGGACCATTAGATCCTAAGTTAGCTCCCCCCCAAAAGTGGGGGGTTTTTTCCTTGTACTTAAGAGTGTGAGAGAGTTTAACCCCTCTCCTGATTACCTCCTCCCCAAGTTTTCCAAATTCAAAACTCAAAATACTGCTCTGCCAAAGAGCAAGGGTTCATTTGCATATTCAGATAACTTTAATACTGAGGGAGGCATAAAAAGAAAGGTGACAGGTGCAGATAGGTGATGCCTCAGAAAATATGCGTTCCCTCCTACTTGCCCCTCTCACGTCCTGTTCCCAGTTTTCTCCAGATAAACAGCCCAATGTCACTTCTGTCCCGGGAGCCCAATTCTCCCCAGCTCTCCCCTCGCCCTCCGCAGAGAGCGTGGAAATGTAAACTGTTGCTGCAGCCTCCTGACATTCCACTGATAAATCAGAGGAAGCTGCAAAACTTCTTGGCTTTGTCAGCTGTCCTCCACCAGCACTAGACACCCACGCGCAGATTTCGCAGTCAGCGCTACTGAATGGGAACCCTCAGTCAACCTGTTTGCAAATCTCGCAGAACTCCCGGCCCTCCAGTCTTGGGCTCCCAGGCTCCTTGCGCAGGATGGGGGACACCTGGCTCCCTTCATCAGTACCCCGCAAAGCAAGCTGGAGATGAGGGGAAAAGAGCTCCTGCCGCCCGGATCCACGGCTAAGTTCGGCTGCCTGAGCAGGGTGCCCAAGTCGCCGCGTGGGGTGTCCCCGCCCACCCTGAGGGTCTCCGCACACTGCTCCCCCGAGCAGCCTACGCTTTCCGCAGCCCCCGGGCAGAGTCGTCGGAGAAGCTCAGTTTCCAAGTTCTCGCGCCTGGCCGGGAGAAGGGGTGACAGAGGCTGCTCCGCGAGGAGTGCAAAGTCTGTGCCGGCGGCGCGCCCCTAGCCGCGGCGGTTGCCACCTAGCGCCCCAGCGGGCCGGCCAGGGCACCGGCTTCCCCCGTCGGCATACCCACCTCAGGGCTCAGTGCGGTCGCACTCAACCGCCTCGCCCGAGCTTCTGCAGTAGCCTCTGGGAGCCGCCGAGCCCCGAGCTTCCCGAGCTTCCAGTGCGCAAGAAAGATGGTGGTGTGTGTCGGGAGACCACCCATTCCAGCGTCTGGCAACCCGGCGGCGACTCTGGCTCCTCAGCACTGAAGGAGGAGGAGGAAGAGGAAGGAACCGCGCAGTCGGACGCCATCTGCTGTACACCTCTGCGCAGCCATTGGCTGCCTGGCGCGTCCCCCGAGCTGCGGGGCGCGGGGCCGCGGGGAGCCACCTTGCGCCTCGCCTTCCCCGGCAGCTGCTCCCCGCCGCCCCGCCCCTCGCCGCCGCCGCCGCCGCCGCCCCTGCCTCCAGCCCGCGCCGCCCACTCCCCGGGGCGAGCCGCCGCGGGCGCGCTGGCCTCAGCCTCCGCTCCTCCGCTCCCGCAGCTGTTTGCCGCAACTTTCAAGCTTCGGGGTGCAAGTACCACCTGGATGAGGGAGACTCCCCAACTGAGCTGAGTCCCGGGTACCCGAGCTGCTGAGCGCTGCGGAGAGGGGCGAGAGCTTTGCGCCTGGGGATGGCGGGGGACCAATAAAGTGTTGGGAGAAAAAAGGAAAAGAAAGAATGGGGAGGCTCTAGGCCCTGGTTGATAACCTTCCCCAACAGGCACACACACCCGAACACTCAGACACGTACCATAAAGCACACGCACACTGAGCCATCCCGCACAGTCCGGACGGCCCCGCGTTGCTCTGCAGTCCCCGGCACGAGAGGGCTTCCATGTTACTAGGAAAAAGACAAAGAAGATCCTGGGATGTGTAGGGTAAGAGAGAATGGGAGTATGTGGGGTGAGAGAGTAAGGGGGACATTGGTTTGACTCACTAAAGCGCCCGGGATCTGGGTCCTACCTGCCTGGACACCCCCCAGTGGAGGGGCTCCCAAGCTGCTCGTCCCACCAAAGCCTGGAAAACCCCCCACATCTGGGGGCTCTTGTTTGAAGGTTTTGAAGGTCTTGTTTGAAGGGACGTGGGGGCGGGGGCGGTGCAGGAAAGAACTCCTTAGGCTCCGGAGTAGCTGACACCAGAGGCCCTGGAGAAGGTGAAGAGTACAGTCCGCCCAGGTGAGGCAGGAGTGCAGAGAGCACGTGGGCAGACGAGGAGCCAGTCACAGCAACCAAAGTCATTTGCTTACTCTCCGACACTTGTTCCAAACCCTCCAGGTTTTTGACACCTTTGATCAAGGGAACTTCTTAGGCTTGTTCAGAGGGATGAAGTCGCTTCAAAAAGGAGAAGGGAAAGAAAGCATGAGGACTATCTATTGCCAATTACAGGATATTTTGCCTGTCATCTCTCTCTGAATGTGTGAGCCCAGCGACAGCAGGGATTGTATCTTTTCCATTTTATCCAATGCCTGGCACACCATGGGCGCTTAAAAAGAAGCAAAATAATAATGATAAAATTAAAGCTTGATGTCATAGCACAAATTAGACTAAAGAGATAAATACAGCAGCTAGATCTGTCACAGGAAAAAAAAATAAAGTGCCGCTGTAAAGGAAACTGAATGTGTTGGTGAGGGGCTCCAATCCAGCTCGCTGTCAGAGGGGTTCTGAAAGCAGGAAAGCCTTATTTAATATTTTAAACAGCAGTCACTATTCTCCCAGTGAGCATTACAGTCACATTCTGGGTTATGCTTTCCTTTCTGACATCACTGTCTCAAAAATAAATCAGCTGCCATCCGGATCCCAGAATATTTCCCCAAATCCAAGACTGTGATTTACTACTCCCAAGAGATAGAATGCCAGTCTTGTGAGTCTGGGGAAAGAGAAACTGATCCATTATGTTTTATTGTAATTTCAATATATACAGATCAATAACCAGTGAGCCTCTCTTTAAGTAACTTGAGAAGCAACAGCCAAAGAAAAACCGTGCTGTTTTCCTGGCTGTTACATGCAGGCTTCTCAGGTTTCTGTTTTCCCAGAATCAATGCTGCGTTTCCAGGCCACATCGCATGCACATATATCCATATGGGGCAAAGACTTGTGTTTGCAATCCATCTGGAAAGAAGGCATCAAAGACAACTTGTGAGTATGTCATTTATTGACATGTTAGTAGTTACTTAACTCTTCAGAGACAGCAATATGTATGTTTTTCCTTTAGGCTGGCAATTTGATTTCAGCATCCATTCTCATTAATCCCTTGCTCTAAGTCAGTGTTCACTTGTGATATTCATAAGAATACTTCGGTTCTGAAGACACAGCTTTACTCCTCTGAGGTATTATTTATATTTGGTCTCCTAGGTTTTGAATCTAGGATATGAGCTAATGGTTATGTGGCAATTATGTATTACACATTGGGCTTCTTAAAATAAAAAAGAGTAGTAATTTATAGGAATGAAAGCTAAAAAAATTGCTAAAATACAAAGAGCTATGAATAATAAATATTGGTATATTTGACTCATTTAAGCTACAGAATAGTCATTTTCACTAAGGGACTGCCAATAACAAGTTTTTCAGTATCGTCAAAGAGTATCAGATGCCTGAACTTTATCTGACATCGTGTGATATCTGGTGGGAGGAAAATGCAGGCATAAGATTCAGTCCTTTTCCAGTTCTATCCCAAACTCCCAATACATGTTTTAAATATACATTTTCCATATAATATTAGTTGCTCCTCAGCTTTGGTTCTTAATAAAAGCACTTCCCTTAGAATCTAAATTAAGTTAGAAACATTAAAAGGATAATGGAGGCAGGCAAAGAAGTGGTGGTAATGAAGACTGTAAGAGAAGTAAAAAAATTTTACAAAGTAAGTGAACAAAGAAAGGATTTGAAAGAAGATAACCTTGAAAAATAGGTAGTATCATAATGTGTAAGGAATAGATCAATATTTCATGGATGGGAAATATGCTGGAGACTAGAAATTCCCATAACCCTGCACAAAGATGATGCCAAAGGCCCAAATCAGCACCACACTTCCAATGAGTATGAATAAAACAAAAGTACAGTGGGAGAGGAGTGGGAATAGGAGGAAAACATGTCACAATTAGGTTCCTACTGGGAACCAAAGGGGAACCACAAAGGAATGTAACCCTATGCCAACCAAGAACTCTTGGAGTTAAAATTTTCATTTTTGTTGTTGCTCTGTGTTTGCCATTGCTTTTTCTGAGCACAATGCTCTCCATAGAGGCTAACAAGCTTGGATAGGAAAGTGTTATGTTAATAAAATAAACATGCAGTAGCATTAAATAAATAAGAGCTAAAGAAACATGTGAATAATGAAGCCCAATCGAAAATAGGCATGAGCAATGCAAACATGATCCAGTATCTTGGATTTGCCACCCAGGAAGTCACTGCCCAAGCCTACAATAGCCCCTCCATTGAAGCAGTGTATTCAGTCAAATATTCAATCACTTTGAGGGACAAAACAGGAGAAGGGGGAAGAAGAAAAATAACCATAATTGTCTCATTTACACAATTCATTCAGGCCATTTCCAGGTTGGATGAGATTCTATGGCAAATCTGAACATTTTTTTCCGCCAAAAAAAAAAAAAAAGCATTTAATTCTGGAATATAAATGTAAGTTTTGAGCTTGGTCCAGTAATTTGATTTTGATGTGTCAACATCTTAAAATACAATGTAAAGATAATGTCTTGTAAAATAGTACAGTGGAACTCCATTGGCTTCTGGCCCAGCTCAGTCCCTCTGGGGTGCCAATGTCTTCCCAGCAGACTCTCAGCAGCTCTCACAAACTTAGTCCTGAACCATCAACCTCAGTCATTCACTCAGCGATGTATTTGTTAAGGGTCTACTTTGTGCCTGGCACTGTACCTGGTGTTAGTTACTCAGCGGTACAGTGGGAAGTGTCCTTGCCCTCATGGAGTTTATAGTCTAATAGGGAACAATAAACAAAGGGGTGTGTCAGTGATTATAAAATGTAATATGAAAGGAAAGAAAAAAATGAGTTCTGTGAAAAAGGAATTCAGGAGAAGAGAGTGGGGAAGAAGGGTCAGAGGAAAGGTCTCGTAGATGTTTATTTAGGCTGAGACCCAAAAGATAACGAAAGCTAAAACTGATTGATTTTTCTCTAGATGCTAGGCATTGTGCTAAATCCTTCCCACATATAACTTCATCCTCATAACCACCCTACCAGGAAGGTACTGTTAGCAACTCCACTTTTCAACAGAGGAATAGAGAGCTTAAGCAACTTATTCAAAGTCACACAGCTGATAAGTAGAAAAGCTAGAATTTGGTCAGGAAATCTAACACTAGTGTGTGAATTTTTCATTACTAAGATACATTACATCTCATATAAGTAGGTATCTGCTAAGAAAGAGGGGGAAATGGATACATAGCCAAAGAACCTATGGCTGGGATTACTTGGCTTGTAAAGACTATCGAGGGACCAATGTAGCTAGAGAGTGGTGGACCTCAGGAAGATTGCCATGAGTCAGGTTAAGCAAGGTAGGCAGGGGGCAGAGGGGCAGGTCTTTTTAAGCCAGTGGGTAGTTTTAACTTTATGAGTAATAGGATATTACTGAGACTTCTGAAAGATCACCCTGAAGAGAAACCAAGAAAATGGCAAGAATGTACGAGAGACCAGTGGCCAAGGCAAGAGATGGTGGGTTAATGGAAAAGGAGAGAACCAGAAAGGTCTGGTAGATATTTGGAAGGCCTGGCTCATCCCTTCATTTCCAATTCTGTCTTCCCATCTCTTCCCAAGTTTGATATTCAGTTGTGTACTTCAAGATTCAAAATCCTAAATTCTTTATCTTTGCCACTGGATCTTGGCTTTCTCTTTTTGTCATATAATAGCATTGTGGAGAACAATGGAGCCTCCATTTGGTCAGCTCTAGGACCCATTCTTATAATCCCTGGCCTAGAAGCTCCCACTCCCCATTCAATGCCCAGCATTATCTGACTTCTTTATTGTAAAGCTCATCCTTCAATAAAAGTTACCGACCAAGAGATCTTGAGTACAATGATCCCTTTTTCCCCACTGCTCTCTAATGCTCTAAATCACTCAATCTACACTCTATAAGGCAACATGGGTGGGCAACATCCATGTATCTAAGAAACTCCAAATAAAGTGGAATTTACAAAACCCTTGGAGTGACAACTTGGATCACATGCATAATGACTTAGTTTGTAAAGACCAGGTGTTATGCAGATTGGAGCTTGTCATTATCCAAAAATTTGGCAACTTTAATCCTCTTATACTGGGCACAAAGCCACACAATACTCATAGGCCTAACTTTAATGAGATGGGCAAGAGAGCCTATATCTTCCATTTCTCTGTTTTCCAAGGACACCATTCTTTCTAATGGACAGCAGGTCCTTCACAATACAAATGATAGAAACATTGAAAATGATGGTGTTGTCAATAGGCTGCAAGCTACAGTGGTCATGAGTGAAGTTAGAGGAGTGGAACAAACAGAGGGGCTTTTTAAAAGTTTTATTTCTTAATCATTTAAACTATAATACTGAACTATCTAAGGGGGGGACCTAATAAATTTAATAATGAAAAGAAAACATATAAAAAAACTGTATACTTAAAGTTTTCTATGTATTCTTCTTAGATTCTGAATTATGCCATTTTTCTTTCTGCCACCTCATTGACTCTCCAGTTTTCTCCCTATCATGCATCATCTTCCTCAAATACTCTGTCATATTCCTTTGATTTCCAGGAACCTACAACTGTCTTCATCTGGTCACTTTGTGAGTTCATTCATATATATCAGCTCCCACAGAAAAGCCTTCCCTGACCTTACCCTGTAGACAATAACATGTTCTATCTATGTCTCTATGTCTCCTTAACTTGTCTGAATTTTTTCATATTATTTATCATAATCTGAAATTTTGCTATGTAGTGCTTTAAATGTTTATCCCTTATCATCTAACCCCAGTAAGATTAGCCCATATTGAGTCTTCTTTTTGTCCAGTTAAATATCAATTACATTTATTTTCAGAAAACCAAGATTTAGTTTCACTGAATTTTTTCTATTGTCCTGGAGTCTCAGTTCTATTTATTTCTCTCTAATGGTTTTTATTTCTTTCTTTCTGCTACCTTTAGGCTTATTTTTTTTCTTTTAGTTTCTTGAGGTATAAAGTTAAGCTATTTCATAGTATGTACTTCTTAAATTTTGACAGAATTTAGCAATGAACATATTTGTACCTGGAGTTTTCTTCATGGGAAACATTTTATTATGAATTCAGTTTTATTCAGTGCAATAAAGCTATTTATATTTTTGTATGGCACATATATTTGATGTTTGCATTTATAACAAATGACCTCTAATTGTATCATTTTGTTTCAGGCAAAGACATTTAAGGGTTTTGACTATATTGCGGAATTGAATTTCTACTGCCTTATACCACAAAGGACAATGTCTTGCAAATTTTTCTTCTATGGATATTAAGCTGAATGTTATTAATCCCTATGGGTTGTATTTGAGTTAGGCATTATCATTCTCCCTTGGGAGGCTCTTTTATTTTTCTTTTACAAATTTTATTTTATTTTTTATTAAGTCATTTGTACATAGATCATGAATACATTTATGCCATTATGGGATTCAATGTGTTGACTATTTATCCAAATAGGAGTGCTCACATATTACTAATCAACATAGCCTTCACCTCATTTACCCAATTACAACATTAAGACATTTGTGTTCTACACCTGATAGATCCAACTTGTACTTGCAATATGCTCCATTGGTGTGGTCCCCTTACTAACCTTCCCTCTATTGACCCACCCCAATACCTTCTCCTCTACCTCCTCTTCTCCCCTTCATCCTAGGCTATAGTTGTGTTTCATTTTGCATATGCAAGTGTGAGTGATTATAAATTTGTTTCACAGTAGTAGTGAGTACATTGTTTTTTTTTTTTTCCATCTCTGAGATACTTTACTAAGAAGAATATTTTCCAGCTCCATCCAGGTAAACATAAAAGAGGTAAAGTCTCCATTTTTTAATGCTGCATAGTATTCCATGGTATACATATACCACAATTTATGAATCCATTCATGCATCAAATGGGAACTTGGGCTTCTTCCATGACTTGGCAATTATGTATTGAGCTGCAATGAACAATATGGTGCAAATATTTTGTTATAAAGTAATTTTTGGTCTTCTGGATATACACTTATTAGAGGAATGGGCAGGATCTAAGGATAGGTCTATTTTTAGATCCCTAAGTGATCTCCAAACTTCCTTCCAAAAGGAACATATTAGTTTTCATTCCCACCAGCAGTGCAGAAGTGTTCCCTTTTCTCCACATCCACACCAACATCTATAGTTTGGAGATTTTGTGATGTGGGCTACTTTTACTGGAGTTAGATGATATCTCAGAGTGGTTTTGGTTTGTATTTCTCTGATGATGAGCATTTTTTCATGTGTCTGTAGACCATGTGACTGTCTTCTTCAGAGAAGCTTCTGTTGCCCACAATGAAATGGGATCACTTGTTTTTTTCTTAGTAATAAGTTTGAGTTCTCTGTGGATTCTTGTTATTATACCTTTGTCAGAAATACAACTTGATAAAATCCTCTCCCATTCTGAGGGCTGTCTATTTGCTTTATTTAGTGTGTTCTTGGCAGTGCAGAAGATTTTTAATTTGCAGATCCCAGTAGTGTATTTTTGATGTTTCAATTGCCTGGGGTGTCCTCCTCATAAAGTATTCTCCCAGGTCAATTTTTTCAGTGTTTCCCCTGCACTCTCTCTAAGAATTTTTATAGTTTCATGCCTTAAGTTTAAGTCCATTAACCAGTGAGCAGCAATTTTTGTTAGAGGAGAAGGTGTGGGTCCAGATTCAGTTGCCAGCCAATTCACCCAGCACCATTTTTTGAATAGGAAATCTTTCCCCCAATTTATATTTTTGATAGGCTTATCAAAGATCAATGATAAGTGACTGGGTTACCTCTTGGTCTTCAATTCTCTTCCATACATCTACTTCTCAATTTTTGTGCCAGTACCATGCTGTTTTGATCACTTTTGATTTATAGTATAGTCTGAAGTCTGGAAGCCTGATTCCTGCCAATTTGTTTTTATTTTTGAGTAATGTGTTGGTTATTCAGGGTTTTTATCTGTTTCCATATATAATGAAATACTAATTTTTCCAGGTCTTTAAAGTATGACAGAGGTGCTTTAACTGGGATCACATTAAATCTGTAGATTGCATTAGGTAGTAGAGACATTTCAACAATGTTGATTCTTTCCAGCCATGAGCATGGTATATTTTTCCATTTGTTGACATCTTCAGCTATTTCTTTTCTCACAGTTTCATAGTTATCTTTAGAGAGATCTTTCACATTCTTAGATACATTCCCAGATATTTCACCTTCTTTGGCATTATTGTAAAGGGAATAGAGTCCTTGATTGTTTTTTCCCCTTGACTATTATTGATATATATAAAGGCTACAGATTTGTGAGTATTAATTTTGTATCCCAACACATTGCTGTGTTCCTTGATCACTTCTAGTTTTGTAGTAGATTCCCTGGGGTTTTCCAGATATATAATCATATCATCTGTGAAGAGTGACAGTTTGATCTCCACTGGTCCTATTTGGATTCCATTGATTGCATTCTCTTGCCTGATTGTTGTGGCTAAGACTTTCATTATAATGTTAAAAAGCAGTGGAGACAGTGGGACTCCCTCCCTGGTCCCTGATCTGAGTGGAAATGATTTCAATTTTATTCCATTCAGTACATTATTGGCTGTGAGTTTGCTGTAGATGGCCTCTATCAGTTTAAGAAATGTTCCTTCTATACCTATTTTCTTAAGCATTCTGATCAAGAAAGGATGCTGGATATTATCAAAAGCATTTCTGCATCAATTGAGAGAATCATATGGTCTTTGTTTTTTAATTTGTTTATGTGATGTATTATATTTATGGATTTATGTATATTGAACCATTCTTGGGACCCTGGGATGAAACCCACTTGGTTGTGATGTATAATTTGTTTGATGTGTTGTTGGGTTCTATTTGCTAGAATCTTATTGAATATTTTTGCATCAATATTCACTAGAGATATTAGTCTATAATTTTCTTTTCTTGTTGGGTCTTTTCCTGGTTTGGGTATGAGGGTGATATTTGCTTCATAGAATGTGTTGGGAAGTATTCCTTCTTTGTGTATGTTTTGGAAAAGGTTAAGTAATATAGGTACTAGTTTCTCTTTAAAGGTTTGGTAGAATTCTAATATGAAGCCATCTGGTCCTGGGCTTTTCTTTTCGGGGAGATTTCTTGTAGTTGATGCTATTTCAGAACTTGTTATAGACTTGTTCAACATTTCCACTTCTTTCTGGCTAAATCTAGGAGGGTGGCATGTTTCCAAGTATTGATCTATTTCCTTCAGAGTTTCATACTTCTGATAATAGAGTGTCATATAATATTCATTAAGGATTTGTTGAATTTCTGAAGAGTCTGTTGTTATTTGGCCTTTATCATTTCTGATTGATGAAATTAGGAATTTGACTCTTTTATTTCTGGTTAGGTTAGCCAAAGGTTTATCACCTTGTTGTTGTTGTTGTTGCAGTTTGGCCAGAACCGGATTTGAACCCGCCACCCTCAGTATATTGGGCTGGCACCCTATTCACTGAGGCACAGGTACTGCCCAAGTTTATCTATTTTATTGTCCTTTTCAGAAAACCAACTTTTTTATTGGTTGATCTGTTGTATGATTCTTTTGTTTTCAATTTCATTTAGTTCTGCTCTAATTTTAGTTATTTCTTTTCTTCTACTGGGT
Organism: Arctocebus calabarensis; assembly: GCA_963573935.1. Lineage (NCBI taxonomy): Eukaryota > Metazoa > Chordata > Mammalia > Primates > Lorisidae > Arctocebus > Arctocebus calabarensis. Next base: position 45,844 of record CAUYON010141205.1, read on the forward strand.
TAGAGTTCGAATTTTCTTCCTTTCCAAGTTGCTTGAGATGTTCCATTAATCTATAGATTTCTTCTCTTTCCATTCTTTGGAGGAAGGCCTGCAACACTATAATTTTACCTCTTAGGACTGCCTTTGCGGTATCCCAGAGGTTCTGATAGTTTGTGTCTTCATTATCATTTTGTTCCAAAAATTTGGTAATTTCCTTCTTAATCTCATCTATGACCCAGCTATCATTCATCATGAGGTTATTTGGTTTCTGTGTTTTTGTATGAGTATGCAGATACTTATTGTTACTGAGTTCAACTTTCTTTCCATGAAGGTCCAAGACAATACAAGGAATGATTCCTATTCTTTTAAATTTGCATAGGTTAGACTTGTGACTCAAGATGTGATCAATTTTGGAAGATGATCTATGAACTGATGAGAAGAATGTGTATTTAGTTTTGTTACAATGAAATGTTCTGTAGATGTCTGTTAAATCCAAATGTTGAATGGCTAAGTTTAAGTCTAAAATTTCTTTGCTTAGCTTCTTATTGGAGGATCTATCCAACACTGCCAAAGTGGTGTTAAAATCTCCGACTATTATGGTGCTGGAGGAAATAACATTGCTCATGTCTGTTAGAGTCTCTCTTATAAAATGAGAGCATTCTAGTTCAGAGCATAATTGTAAATAATTGAAATCTCATCATGTTGAGTGTTGCCCTTAACAAATATGAAGTGACCATCCTTATCTTTTCTTACTTTTATTCTTTTACAGTCTATTGTATCTACGAAAAAAAATTGCAACACCTGCTTTTTTCTGATATCCATTTGCCTGAATCATAGATGACCATCCCTTCACCCTGAGCCTATGTTTATCTTTTAAGATAAGGTGAGATCCTTGAATGGAGCAGATCTGGCCCGAGTTTTTGTATCTAGTCAGCCAACCTGTGTCTCTTTAGAGGACAATTTAAGCCATTCACATTAATTGGGAATATTCATAAGCCAGATAGTATTTTGGGTATCGAGTTTTTCGAAAGTCCAGTGGACATTTTTAATCCTTTCGCCACTGTGGAAGTTGGAATTTGATCAAAAGTTTCTGAGTGAGTTTAATTTGGTGGTAGAGGATTGTGCTGCTCATTATGGAGGATAGGTCTGAGAATATCCTGGTGAACTGGTGTAGTTATGGCAAATTTCTTCAACATGTGCATGTCATTAAAATATTTAATGTTTCCATCATAGATGAAACTCAGTGTAATTGGATACAGGATCCTGGGTTGTAAGTTATTTTGTTTAATGAGATTAAAGGTCAATGACCACCCTCATCTACCTTGAAAGATTTCAGCAAACAGATCTGGTGTCATTCTAATATTCTTCATCTTGTAGGTTATGGTTTTCTTATGTCTGGTTGCTTGTAGAATTTTCTCCTTCATATTAATGTTTCTGAAGCTAATTATAATGTGCCTGTGAGAACTTTTATTTGGGTTAAGTCCTGCTTGTGTTCTAAAACTGTCTGCTATCTGAATTTCAGAATCTCTTGGCATGTCTGGAAAATTCTCTTTGATTACTTCATGAAGTAAAGCATCTGCATCCTTTGCAGCATCCTCATCAGCTTCAGAAATTCCTATAAGGCCAATATTAGATCTCTTCAAATTATCCCAGAGCTCTCTGAAAGAATGATTCATTTTTGTTCTCCTTTTTTTTTTTTCTTTCCTCTTTGAGCATTTGGGATCATTCAAAAGCTTTGTCTTCAGTGTCAGAGATCTTTTCTTCTGCCTGCTCCATTCTGTTACTGAGGGATTCTACTGTATTTCTCAGATCTTTGAGGGCTGCAAGTTCTTGCCTCAGTGTGTCAAAATCTTTGGGGATTTTGTGTTTGAATTCATTGAATTCTTGAGACATCTTATGAATTACTCCTTGAAATTTTAATTCCATCTTTATCTCCATCCTGTTGATCTTATTTGCTATCCAAATTCTGAACTCAATTTCTGACATCTCAGGCATTTGTTTATGAATGGGATCTTGTGCTGTGTCTGCCATATCATTCCTTGGGGGAGTTGGTCTACTCTGATTATTCATGTTGCCAGAGTTTTTCCACTGATTCTGCCCCATAATTGTTTTTACCATTGACTAGATGGGCAGGTAAGGTGAAATTGGATTGGGAGTTCCTGGAGTTATGGTTAATCATCCCTTTGTCAATGATCTGGGATTGATTACTGTACCTTTTTCCCCTACAGCTTTACAAAGGACCCATACAGTATTATAGTCTGATGCTGAGGAAACCTGGTTGGTGTGGTGGGGTTAGGTGCCTCTGTCTTGTATTCAGCTGGTTCTTGTCTGATCCTAGTGGATCAATGACTCTGGTGAAGTCTTAGCTATGGATAAATACATGCAACTCAGACACCCCACTCCCTACGGACAAGAAGAGGAAGAACAAAATCAACCCTTCCCATTGCCACACAACCAGGGTACCAAACCAATTGACCCAGTCAGTACAAACTCTGAAGTGGGAGACTTTGAAAGGTCTCCAGCAACTACATGTCAGAGGTCTACTCGCTGCTCAAATTTGGTCTGCTTAAGTGCTCTGTGGAGTCAGAAAGACCCACCTGGTAGCAGAGTTGGACCAGGGGGCTGTGTCTCTTTCTCCACTTTTTTCCTCTTTCAGGCCCAGTTTCTGGTGATCCCACAAGGCTGATGTCCTGCTCCCTCCAGTAAGGAGATGTGCTGGGGCTTTGCGCCTGTCAGAGTCAACGGAAGGTCAATGTCCCCATGGTCCAGCCACTACACACTGCCACCAGGCAATTAGGGGAGCTGAGGTCTGACTGCCTTGTGTACTCAACAGCCACTGGAGAGTGTTCCACTGGAACTCAGTCTAGTCCTGAGGATTACAAGTCAGCAAATGAATTTTTCCCTCAGCCACTGCACTTTTGCCTCAGCCACTCTATAGCACTGGTATCCATATAGAGCAAGTTCTGGTTTCCTCTGGCAGTCCTCAGCATTGGGGAGGTGTATCTCCAACATTAGACCCTGGCAGGATCCCTCTATTGTTGCTGAATCTTTGTGGGAAGTGACCCTACGCAATTCCCAGGTGATTACCACAGCCAGGGAGTTCTAGCTGTAGGAGCAGCTCTGGGAGCATGGGGCACACAGATCCAGCAGCAGGACAGGGGATGCTGCACATGATTGTAGCAGTGCCTGGCATTGGTGATCTCAACAAGGAGAGCACTGGGCTCACAACTCTGGCAGGGCAGGGCACAGTGCAGAGGCTCCTGCAGGGCGGAGCATGGGGGCAGGGCACAGGACGCAAAGCTCTAGCAGGGAGAGACATGAGACTGTGGCTGGGTGGAGGGGGGCAGAGGCTCTTGGTCCAGCAGGGCAGGGGACACTGCTCATGAGCCTCCCACCAGCAGTCTCTACAGAGGTTAGGCTTTTGTTTCATCAGGCAAGAGGGGAAGGATGGACGGGAAGTTCAGAATGTTAGGGAAAATGTTAGTTCAATTTTTTTGCCTGGCAAGAGAGTACTCAGGGTCACAACATGGTCCCTCGTGGGAAGTAGACTCCACTTCCTATAGCTGTCACCTGTGGGGTGAGACACACGAGGTCCTCAGTTCACTGCTTGCCTGTAGAAAACCTACAGGTGCAAATCAAGAGAAAAAGAAAAAAAGAAAAACAACTTTCTTAGGGGAGGGGATGGACACTTTTCCTTTGGGATGAATTTCATACCTGAAGTTTGCTTTTTTGGAGTCACAGCTTGCCTCAGCAGAGATGACCTGCAGCTATCACTCTTCTCTCTCAGCTCAGCTCCCAGGCTTCAGCTTAATTGAGTAATTTCCGGACATTATTTTTCCCTCTGGATTGGAGCTTCTGTCCGAGGCTGGCTCCAGTCAGCCATCTTTCCCCTCCTCACCCTTGGGAGGATCTTTAAAATCAGCTTATACATTTACCTCTCTAACTTCTCGTTCTCTTTTCATTTATAGCACCTTGCATTTTCACTTTATTCCCTCAAAAGCTAGGCTCTGGTGTTTTTTGTTTGTTTGTTTGTTTTAACATTTCATCTAGCATATTTTTTAAGTGGAAGAGTCCTCATGAATTTTAGATTAATCACCACAATAATGGAAGTGGAAGTCCCAGGTCAAAGAGTAATAGAAACCTTTTCAAAACCTATGAAAAAATGTGTGAGTTTCCTCTTGGTATCTGATAACGAAGGATTTTGCATTTTTATTTCTCTCTATAGTGCCATAATGAACTCAGAATAATTACTTTAGCTTTTCAAAATAACATCTTTATTGTGATATAATCCACATAACCATAAATTTCACTTATTTAAAGTTACAACTCAATGTTTTATACTACATTCACAGGCATTATGTCAAATAATTTTTAAGCATTTTCATTACTCTAAAGAGAAACTGTGTACCTATTAGCAGTTATTATTAATTTCTTTGATCCTACTTTACTCCCTTAAACCCTGATGACAACCAGACTACATTCTGTGTGTCCAGATTTGCATACTCTAGGTATTTTATGTAAATTCAACCCTAAAAGTGTAATCTTCTGCTCTGGCTTCATTCAATTATCATGTATGATGTTTCCAAGAGGCATCTGTGTTGTAGCAGTATCATTACTTCATTCCATTGTAGTGCCCTCCAAATTCCACAATATGGATATGTCATATTTTATTTGTCAGTTCATCACTTGATAGATAATTTCTGTGGTTTCACTGTTTGGTCATTATAAACAGTGCTCCTATTAGTATTCCTGTAGGTGTATTTTTTGTGAACATATGTGATTGTTTGCCTTGGGTTCTAATTTCTCCACAGTATTCCAACACTTGTTATTACTTATGTTTGTCTTTTATTAGTGGTCCTACTGGGAGTGAAGCAAGCCACACTGTACTTTTAATTTGCATCTTCTTCATGGTTAATAATGCTGACCATTATTTCATGTGCTTAATAGCAGTATGTGTGGGGATATGTTGCTTCAGTTCCTTTGTTTTTTAATGCAGTTATTTATGTACTTAATTATTGCATTTGGAAGTTTAAATAAAATATGTGTATTCTAGACATGTCCCTTAGTAGAGATATAAATCATAAATATTTTTTCCAATTTTTTTATTCTACTTTGTCCATGATGTCCTTTAGGGAGCATTTTTTTTAATTTTTGATGTTGATTTATTGAGTTTTTCCCATCAATTGTACTTTTGATGTTATTTCTAATACGATAATATCTAAATCAAGATCACAAATGTTCAAGCATTGCTTCCTCTTTTGTCTTGTGATTTTTTTGGAGGTGAAATTTAAGTTTTTGTATGAGTAGTACTATTATACCTATCTTGAGTGTCTTGCTTGTACTGTATCACATCATACCTTTTTTAATTCTTAATAAACTGTTCACTTGTTAAAAAAAACACAAATGTTCAAAAAAGTTTTCCTGTAAGAGTTTTATTCTACAACTTGTATAGTTTTTACATTTCTATTTCGATTATTGGCCTCTACTGAGTTAATATTTGTGTATGATGTGAGACATAGGTGAGATATAATTCATCTATGTGTGGAAATTTAGTTTTTTCAGGATTATCAATATTTGTTGAAAAAGTATTCTTTCCTCAATGATTTTTTTTCTTAGAATCCTTGCCAAAAACCAACTGACAAAAAATGCAAGGATTTATTTATGGGCTTTTGTTGCGGGAACAGAGACTCGAGGGACAGTAGCTTTGCCTCAGGTGTAGAACTCGCACCTGTAATTATTAGGAAAATGCAAGAAACAGACTACACACTCTTTAGGTGGCATGTAGCAAATCATCTTTATTCTGGGCCACCTTATATACACTGGTGGTCACATACACACTTAATCTTTTGATGTATAGCCATTTACCATTACCTAACTTCTTCTGACTAAAATTAACTTGTGGAAAAACATTTATTCTACAAATCAACACAATGCTTTCTGTTTTTACATTCTTCTCAGACATGCATCAGCTTTTGAACAAAAGTGTCTAAATAAAGTCATAAAGAGCTGTAGGGGATTTGAAAAATTAGAACTTCTCAAGCACACACTTAGTTAACCTAAAATGGATTTACGACTTTGTTTTTCTACAGAGCAGAGTTCTATAGGCTTCAGGACATTATGGGTAAAACATAAGTCACCTTCTCATCTGTATCACCAGGGGTGGGGTTGTCAGCCCCTAACCACCAGGGCTTCATGGAAGCATACTTTCAGAGTCACTGTTTTTATGGACTTTTACCTCCGAACAAACAGCCTTTGTGTGTATGCTTCAGGGGAAGCCCAGCCCTCTTGCTTCTGTATTAGCAAAAGCCATTTTAACCCATTGAAGGCTTGCCTTTGTGTGGCTTATGTAGGGTGATCTTCTAACCCTACAAATATGCTACTGTGTTAGTGCATACGTATTTTGAATTGTTATGTCTTCATGTTGAATTTATCCTTTTACCACTATATAATGACCACTTTGTCTTTCTTTGCTATTATTGATTTCAAGCCCATCTTATCTGAGAAGAGAATGGCTACACCTGCTTTATTTGGGTTTCTGTACCCATGAAATATCTTTTCCATTCCTTCATGTTGAGTTTATGTGAGTCCTTAAAGGTTAAATGTGTTTTCTGAAGAAAAAAAAGATATTTACCTTGTATTTTTTCATCCATTCAGCCAGACTGTGTCTCTCAAGGGAGGCATTCAGACCATTCACATTGACTATTAGAATCAATATATGGGATGCTGTTTTGTTCATCCTGTTGGGTAGTACTTTGTTGCTTTGTTTTACTTCCTGTGCTATGGTTTTACATGAACTCTGATCTTTAGCTTTTGTGGGTTTGACACTGGAAGGTATCTACTGTGCTGATCTATGATAATGCAGTTCTGACTATTTCCTACAGGGAAGATCTGGTTTGGACAAATTCCCTCAGTGTTAGGTTGTCGAAAAAGTCTTCATTTCTCTTTCATATATGAAACACTAGTTTTTCAGGATATCAAACTTCAGAGTGGCAGCTTTTATGAAGAAGAAGACTGAAGATGACCAAAGGTGAAGCAAGTGGCAGGCTAGAGATATCTCCTTACCATCTTCTTATTGTGAGACGGGGAAAGTGGAGTGCAGCCACATCTGGCTGGGGGAATCTACCCAGAAACATCACTCCAGGGGCTCAGTGAAGTAGCAGATTTCAGGAGCCAACAAGGTGGTCTGGAGCTGAGGAAAACCAACACAGACGTCAGCTGTTTGGTATGGGCAGAAGCCAGCAGGTTGGCCAGCTCTCCAACAAAGGACCTTGAATGGCAAAGGGCTTTGCTATAATTTTTTGATTTTGGACTGGGCTTCTCGCTGGAGCAGAAAGTAAACTCAAATAGCTTCCTGTGGCTGGGGCTGAATGCTGGGCAAGGTGGTTCTCCCATAGGCTTGGCTGCTGCTGGGGAGCTGCCATAGTGGGAAATTTGCATGTGGGAGGAATGGTAGTGAGGTCCTAGTTCATGACTAGCTCTGGAAAACCTACTGAGCTCAAGCCGCCATCTTTGGGGTGAGCTGAGTGGTCATCACAACCCCCAGGAGGGCCACTTTGTTTTCAGGGAGCACTGTTGGATGGGATTCCTGGGAAGTTTAGTCAGAACTATGAGACCCCAGTCCCGTGGGGACTGAATGCTGACAAATACAATAGGCCCATATGGAGGGCAAAAAAGTCAAGGAGACTAAACCCCAGTCTCCTTTACAACTAAGAGTGGTTTTCAACCCCCATCACATATAGGAAATCTAGCATGTACTCTCCATCTCTCTCTCTTTTTTAAATTTCTTTTGTTTTTTAATTTTTTTTATTCTTGATGATTCATTGAGGGTGCAAGAAACCAGGTTACACTGATTGCATTTGTTAGGTAAAGTCCCTCTTATAATTGTGTCTTGCCCCCAAAAGGTATTTCACACACTGAGACTCCCCACCCCTCCTTCCCTCTTTCTGCTCTTCCTTTCCCCCACTCCTCTCCCTTCCTATCTCTCTCTCTGCTCTCCCTTTCCCCCTCCCCTGTGTACGAGGTCATTAATTATCCTCACATCAAAATTGAGTACATAGGATTCATGCTTCTCCATTCTTGTGCTGCTTTACAAAGAATAATGGGTTCCACTTCCATCCATGTTAATACAAAGGTTATAAAGTCTCCATTTTTAAAAAATGGTTGAATAGTATTCCATGGCATACGTATCCCACAGCTTGTTAATCCTTTCCTGGGTTGGTGGGCATTTAGGCTGTTTCCACATTTTGGCGATGGTAAATTTAGCTGCGATAAACAGTCTAGTGCAAGTGTCCTTATGCTAAAAAGCTTTTCTTCCTTCTGGATAAATGCCCAGTAATGGGATTGCAGGATCAAATGGGAGGTTTAGCCTGAGTTCTTTCAGGTTTTTCTATACTTCCTTCCAAAAAGGTTGTATTAGTTTTCAGTCCCCCCCAGCAGGGTTTCCTTCTCTCCCCATCCCTGCCAGCATCTGCAATTTTGAGATTTTCTGATGTGGGTCATTCCTGTTGGGGTTAGATGGTATCTCAGGGTGGTTTTTATTTGCCTTTCTTTGATAATTAGGGATGATGAGCATTTTTCATATGTTTGCTAGCCATTCATCTGTCCTCTTTAGATCCACTTGTTATTTCTATTCAGTCCACCCATGGTTGAATGAGGCTCACTCACACTGGGGATTGCCCATTGCCCTCAGTCCACTGACTCAAATCCTATCCAGAAACACCCACAGATGCACCAGACTAATGTCTGGGTACTCCATGAATTAGCCCAGTTGACAGAAAATCAACCATCACACCAATAAAGCTTCATGGTCTTTCAACTTGTTCTCCATCTCTTAACACCACATTGCCACCCGGGGTCCAGGAAACATATAGAATTGAATAATAAAGAATATATGATCTATATATATATATAAATGTATAAAATTCCATTTTATTTACATTATGCAAAATAACATATTATATATAAATATATATTATATTTGCATATATTTTATATATATACCAAATCATAAACAAAAACACACAGCCATCGACTATTATGCTTTTGGCTTCTTTTCTCCTCAATTATTTTCCTTTTCTTCTTTTACTCTTTGGTTGGCAGTGTTATTTATTGTTTACGTTTGGGGGGGTTGTATTATATTTTTATTTTTAACTTTTCTCAATAGCAAGGGCTCCTACATTTTTGTTACCCATTTAAATCCCTTTTATTCTACTTTTCTTTTTTTTTTCTCTTCTTTTTTTTTCTTTTGGTAGACATTTTTCTATGTTTCTCATCATTCCCACATAGAACAGCTAAGAAATCCCTTTTTTGTTCTCCTTTAACTTATAAAACAGGATTTTTAATTTCTTTACCTATGCTTATTATATTTGCCTTTTTTTCTGCTCTCTGAGGGCTGGGGAGTCATAACACTGGTCTGAACAGGGATCATAGCATTCATATGGCTCAAGGAGGCCACAAGCTCATGGTCTAGGGTGTCCTTCTAAGCTTCAAACTTTGGTTGGAAGGTATTAGTAGGTCCTCATTGCAACATACTGCTGATATCTTTGTATAGTTGGTAGATACGGGGGCCTTGCTTTTGCCAGGGATGGTAAGGAGCTCCTGACTTCCAGGAACCTGCCCAGCTTCTTCCTCCACCCCCAATCTGCCCCCTGTTCTTAGAACTGCAGTTATGGTTAATGCACTCTGCCAAACACCATCATTTCTCCTGATGCTCTCTTTCTCTCTTACTGTATTTTTTTCCTCTCATTTTCATAAATTCTTTCCTTTTACCCTCTCCTTTTTCAGTCACCTCTTTATCTTTTTATTTCCTTTCTCTCTACTTACTCTTTACCCTTATCTTTCTTTTGTTATTAAGTTCAGAAAACTGTTGGTGTTGCCCAAAATTCAAAACATTAAGAGAAATAAGCAACTAAGCAACCTTTGGTACACTAACCAACCTTGTATTATCTAACTAACTACTCTAACTACTCTGCCATCTAGAAGGAAAATATAGAATAATGCTCTAATTTTCACAATAACTATAATTAAAAACAAACAAAAAAACCCTCTTCATTCTGGAACTTATTCATTCTCACAGAATCAACATTTGTCCAAACTATGGGAATTCTGCAAGTATTCAAATATATTTATACTACATATAGGTTTGGAGAATAGTGGGTAAGCAACTGTGCTCTGAGAAATGAAGGACTGAATACCAACAAAATGTGCATGTATAAACTAATGGGAAGAAGATAATTGAAAAAAAATTATGCAGCCCAAATAACTCCTTCAATAACAGTAATGCACAGTCTGAAAGGTCCTAGATTATAATTTTAACAAAAGAAGAAGACAAGATATTTCATGGTTAAGGTTAGGTAACTATGTAAATACAGGTACATATTTACAGGTATACTGTGAGAATAAGCAAAGAGAATATAATTGGAACCCTTCTTTTAGATTATTATACTGAGATAATAAACTGACAAAAATCCCCTATATCCTCTGTCTAATCTGCAAAATAAATAGTTATCTGCATCAACTATTTCCACTAGTGTATTCCACAGTTTGAAATGCTTCTGCGGTTGGCACTGCAGAGGCTGTCACTAGTGCCTGCACCCTCCTTTAAATCCCTTATCACTTTCTTAATGGCATTCGCGTATCTCTCATCTCAACTACACAATTGGACTGCAAGTTTCTCAAAAGCAGCAACACTATTTTATTTATTTTTACATCCTCACTATATACATAGTGCCCTCTCTCTAGGTGGCTTTCTAAAGTTTCAATTAAATAGAATTTATATGTGATTCTAATTTTAAGGAAAGAGAAACATGAAGCTAGAGAAGGAAACAAGAATTTCAAATCCAGTTACAAATCTATTCATGTCCAACCAGAATTTGAAAGAATTATAAAGTAATACAGGTTCTGGAAAAGATAACAGCCAGGATTGGTAGCCTGTGGTTCCAGCTACTTGGGAAGCAAAAGCAGGAGGATCACTTATACTCAGGCGATTAAGGCTACAGTGAGCTATGATTGCACCACTGCACCCCAGCCTGGGCAATAGAGAAAGACTATAGCATTAAAAAAAAAAAAAAAAAGACAACTCTTACTTGAAGATGAAAGAGCTACAAAGCTTTCAAACCTACTCTAGTGAAAGAGCTTTTAAATTATTTGAACACAAGTATGGAAAGAAGCCTCAGATATACAACTTATTTGAAATCAAAATTTCAAAACAAGTAATAACACTGTATATCACTCAGAAAGTACTTGAGTGCTTGTGAAAAATTCTCTGCTAAAAGCTGGAGATTTAACAAGACAAAAGTTGTCCTATCAAGAAATTTACCACTAATGAGGTATTCACTTAATGCAAGCCAACAAAAAATTATTTAATGCACCTATTATCAACCACTTGCAGATCTGCAATGTAAGGGTCATTTGGCTAGGGAACTGGATATGAACTGACTTCAGAGGAAGGAACTGGTTCATGGATTTGCATATGCTGATGCCTAAAAGCAATGCTTCTTTTGTTGCCATCTAAAAAAATAAAGTGAGTGAGTGTCTTAAAAAATAAAGAATATTAACATTGCCTCAGAATCAAAATGTCCAGGTTGACATTTTGTTATGAAGTATGTCTCTAGTTCGTAAAATATACTGATAAAATATTCTCTTTTATATGTAAATACCCACCCTTATCTTTAACCAAACAATGCATTCTTGACAACCTCAACAAGACATGGTTCTAAAACAAGTTAAATATGTCTGCATACTCGGCACATACAGACATACAGTATTTTACTGTGCTATGCATTGTTGCACTTCAAAGATGCTGCAGTTTTTTGTTTTTCATTTGTTTGTTTGTTTGTTTGTTTTAACAAAGTGAAGGCATGTGGCAACTGCAGGAAGCAAGTTTATCCAAGCCATTTTCCAACAGCATGTGCTCATGTTTCTGTTTTGTAGTTTGGTAATTCACACAATTGTTCAAACATTTTCGTTATTATATCTGTAATGGTGATCTTTGATGCTACTATTGTAAATGTTTTGGAGAGCTATTAACCAGGACTGTATAAGACAGTGAACTTAATCAATACATGCTGTGCACATCCTGACTTCTCCACTGGCCATTACCCTGCCTCTTTCCCTTTCCTTGAGTCCTATTTCCTGAAAGACAACAATACTGAAATTATTGGCTCTAGAATGGCCTGTTAGTGGTCAAGTGAAAAGAACTTACACATCTCTCACTTTCAATCAAAAGCTAGAAATGATTAAATTTAGTAAGGAAGGTATGTCAAAAGGCAAGACGGGCCAAAAACCATGCCTTTCCCACAGAACACTTACCCAAGATGTGAAGGCAAAGGAAAAGCTCTTGAAGGAAATTAAAAGTGCTACTTCAGTGAACACACAAATGATCAGAAAGCAATGGAGAAATGATCTGTGTGGACAGATCAAAACAGCCACTATATTCCCCTCACCAAAGCCTAATCCAGAGCAAGGACCTAACTCCCTTGGATTCTATAAAAGCTGAGAGAGGTGAGGAAGTTCCAGAGGAGCATTTGGAAGTAGCAGAGGTTGGAACATGAGGTTTAAAGTAAGAAGCCAACCCCATAGTATGGTAAGTTGAAGCAGCAAGTGGTGATGGACAAGCTGCTGCAAGTTATCCAGAAGATGTAGCTAGGATCAATGATGAAGGTGGCTACATTAAACAACAGATAAGTGTAGATGAAACATCTTTCTACTGGAAAAAGTTACTATCTAGGACTTTCACAGCTAGAGAAGTTCATTCCTGGCTTCCAAGGGCAGACTAACTTTCTTCAAAGTGGGTAAAACACCTGGTGACTTTAAGTTGAAGCCATTTCTCACTTACCATTCTCAAAATCCTAGGGCTCTTAAAAATTATGCTAAACCTACTCTGCCTATGCTCTATAAATTAACAACAAAGCCTAGATGACACACATC
>CAUYON010141210.1:0-11859 GCA_963573935.1 Arctocebus calabarensis
GCTACATGTGCTTTTTTATGCTTTCCATTTGCCTGGAATATAGATGACCATCCCTTCACCTTGAGTATATATTTATCTTTTAAGATAAGATGAGTTTCTTGTATTCAGCAGATATCTGGCCTGAGTTTTTGTATACAGTCATCCAATCTATGTCTCTTTAGGGGACAATTTAAACCATTCACATTTATAGAAAATAATTATAAATCTTTAGAAAGTCCAGTGGACATTTTTAATCCTTTCATCAGTGTAGAAGTTGGAATTTGATAAAAAGTTTCTGGGTGAGTTTACTTTTGTGAAGGATTATGCTGGTCATTATGGAGAATAGGTCTGAGAATATCCTGGAGAGCTGGTTTACTTATAGCAAATTTCTTCAACATGTGGATGGCTAAAGTATTTAATTTATCTCTCATAAATGAAAGAGTTTAGCTGGGTACAGGATCCTAGGTTGAAAGTTATTTTGTTTTAGAAGATTGAAAGTTGATGACCAATTCTCTTCCAGCTTGAAAGGTTTGATCAGAGAGATATGCAGGTATTCTAATATTCTTCCCCTTGTATGTGATGGATTTCTTACGTCTGGCTGCTCTCAGAATTTTCTCTTTCATATTAACTTTAGTGAAGTTAATTATAATGTGCCTGGGGGATGACTTATTCAGGTTGAGTAGTGCTCGGGTTCTGAAACTGTCTACTATCTGAATTTCAGAATCTCTTGGCATGTCTGGAATGTTTTCTTTTATAATCTCATAAAGAAGAGACTCGGTGCCTTGTGACACCACTTCATCATTTTCAGGTATCCCTATAGGGTGAATATTGGCTTTCTTTGCGTTATCCCACAGCTGTCTGTGGGAATGATCTGTTTTTGCCTTCCATTTTTCTTCCACTTTGTAGGTTTGGGAGCATTCAAAACCTTTGTCTTCCTTTCTTCTGCTTGCTCCATTCTGTCGCTGAGGGATTCTACTGTGTTTCTCAGATCTTTGAGGGCTGCAACTTCTTGTCTCAATGTGTCAAAATCTTTGGTCATTTTGCCTTTGAATTCACTGAATTCTTGAGACATCTTTTGGATTACTGCTTGAAATTCTAGTTACATCTTTTCATTGATTCTGTTGATATTATTTGCTATCCAGATTCTGAATTTGATTTCTGACATCTCAGCCATTTGTTTATGGATGGGATCTTGTGCAGTGTCTGCCTTATTCTTGGGGGAGTAGATCTTCTCTGATTATTCATATTGCCAGAGTTTTCCCATTGATTCTGTCCCATGATTATTTTTCGCCATTTTCTCTGGCCATCCTCAGAGTCGGGGAGGCATCTCTCCAAGATTGAACCCTGGCAGGATCACTCTATTGTTGGAAGATATTTGTAGGAAGTGACCTGGTGTAGCTCCTTTGGTGCTGCCCCAGCCAGGGAGTTGTGACTGTGGGAGCAGCTCCAGAGTGGAGAGTTTCACATGCATATCCAGCAGCAGGGCTGGGGATGGTGCCCTTGGTTCTGGCAATGCCTGGCTCCCAGTGGCTTTGGCAACAAGAGTGGGTGGCTCCAGTAGTCTCTGGTCAGGTGGAGGGCTTTGCAGAGAGGTAGGGAGGGCCTTAGAGGGAAGGCACAGCATCGCATGACTTCCTGAGTCCCTGGGCAGAAGGACAGGGCTGGTGAGGAAGCAGAGAGGGCACTGGAGGGAGGATGCAGGTTGTGCATCTAGCCAAGACCCTGGCTGGGGCAGCACTGGACAAGGCAGGCTGGGGGTCTTGGCAGTGGGGCCTTCAGTGGAGTCCTGTGCATTTGCAGGAGTCCTTGGAGTGGGACAGGCCTGGGTGTCAAGGAGGCACAGCCTGCAGGGAGATCACTCACACCCATCGTAGTCCTTAGAGTGGGGTGGGCCTGGGTACAGAAGTGGCATGACCCACAGTGGGGTCTCTCACGGCCACAAGCCTTTCTGATGGGAGGCAGGCCAGGGTGTTGAGAAAGCATGGCCATGGCTGGTCACTCACGAATGCCAGTGTCTCTGGGGTGGGGCGGGCCTGAGTGTCGAGGTGATGTGACTCTAGGTAGGGTCTCTCACATCTGCTGTTGTCGCAGACAGGAGACAGACCTGTCCCAAGGCTGTGCGGCCCACTGTGGGGTCACTCCCACCCGCCGCGGCCCCTCAAGTGGGGCGGGCCTGTTTCCCAAGGCTGCGTGGCTCGCGACGGAGTCTCTCCCACCTGCCACAGCCCCCTGGAGTGGGGTGGGCTTGAGTGCTGAGAAAGTGTGGCATGCAGCGGGTCACGTCTCTGGTGTGTGGAGGGCCTGAGTGTTGGGGCCAGTGGCATAACTCCCGGAGGGGTCTCTCACATCCACCTATGTTGTGGACAGGCAGTGGGCCTGGGTCCCAAAGAGGCACGGCCCGTGGCAGGGTCGTTCCTGCCCGCCACAGCCCCTGGAGTGGGACGAACCTTGGTCCTGAGGTCCTGCAGGGCCTGTGGTGGGGTTGCTCCCACCCGCCACTGTCCCTGGAGTGGGACAGGCCTGGGTTTGGAGGCTGCACCGCACATGGCGGGGTTGCTCCCACCCACTGTAGCCCCTGGAGTAGGGAAGGATGGGTGCTGACCCGGAGCACCCCATGACAGGGTCATACACTATGGTTCCTGGCTGTGGCTGGTCTTTGTTTGAGGAGGAGTCTCAGTGCAGTCCCCAGAATCCTTTGCTGGGTGAGGCACTTGGTCTAGCAGACAGAGAGTGGATGTGCTGCTTGAGAACCTCCTCCCAGTCTCATCAGGGGTTAGGCTTCTGGTTTGTTAGGTAAGGAGGGAAGGGTGTACTGGAAGTTCAGAATGGTTGGGAAACTTTAGTTCAAATTTTCTGCCTAGCGAGAGAGTATTCAGAGTCACAGCAGGGGAGTAATCCCCGCTTCCCATAGCACTCTCCTGTGGGGTGGGACAAGAGGTCCACAGTTCACTGTTCATCTGTAGAAAGCCCACAGGAGTGGACGAAGAGAAGAAAAGAAAGAAAACAGACAGCAAAAAAGACCACAGCTTTCTTAGGGGAGGGGATGGATACTTTCTTTTTCATATGAATTTTGTACCTGAAGTTTGCTTTCTTGGAGTTGCAGCTTGCCTCAGCAGAGGTGATTTGCAGCTATCACTTCTCTCTCAGCTGGGCTCCCAGTCTTCAGCTCAATTGTGCCTTTTCTGGATGTTATCCTTCCCCTTGGTCAGGAGCCTCTCTCAGGAGCTGCTTCTAGTCGGCCATCTTGCCCCTCCCCCTATGCTTTACTTATGACTGGCTGCTTGCATAATTTTTTTCCTTCATATTAACTTAGATGAGGTTAAACATAACGTGTCTCAGAAATGCTTTGTTTCAGTTGAATCATTCTGAGGTTCTGAAGCTGTCTGCTCTCTGGATTTCTGAAACTCCTGCCATATTTGGAAGTTCTCCTTGCTTCTGTCTTTAAGTAGAGTCTTGAGGTCTTTCAAAGAAACCTTGTTGGCTTCAGAAATTTCTATAAGGCAAATATTAGTTTTCTTCGAATTGTCCCTGAACTGTCTAAGAGAATGATCTGTTTTTGCTCTCCACTTCTCATCCTTTGTCAGCATTTGGGAGCATTCAAAAGCCTTATCTTCAATGCCAGAAATCCTTTTTTCTGCCTCTTCCATTCTGTTACTGAGTGATTCTAATGTATTTCTCAGATATGTGAGGGCTGCAAGTTCTTGCCTCAATGTGTCAAAATCTTTGGTGGCTTTGTCTTGAGTCAACTTTTGAAATGCTCCTTGAATTTCTAATTCCAACTTTGACTCATTTCTGTTAATCTTATTTGTCATCCAAATTCTGAATTTGATTTGTGACATCTCAGGCTTTTGTTTATGAATGGGATTTTCTGGATTGCCCGCCTTGTTGTTCCTTGAGCTAGATGATCTACTCTGATGATTCATGTTGTCAGAGTTTTTCCACTGATTTTGCCCCATGATTATTTTTCATCCTTTGACTAGATGAGTAGGCAGGGTGAAATTGGTTTGGGGTCTCCTAGTGTAGTGATTAACCAGCCCTTTGCCCAAGAGGTGGGACTGGTGACTGCAGCATTTCCCCTACAACTTTGCAAAGGTTCTATACATTACTATGGCCTGAGACACTGGCTACCTGCTTGGTGTGGTGGACTAACTGGCTCTGTCTTATTTTCATCTGCTCTCTGTCCAATCCTAGTAAATCAGCAACTCTTGGTTGAATTCTCATTCATGGAGAAATACCAGCAATTAAGACAGCCCACCCTACACAGGCAACAACTGGAAATGCAAAATCGAAACTTCCCACAACAACACAACCAGGTTCCCACCTTGGATGGTCCTCAGGTTATTGGCCCAGTTCAAGACTTCCAAGTCAATTGTCCTTGTCAGCAGACAGTCTCAAGTTGGAGAGTTGAAATGGTCTCCAGCAAGTACATATCAGGCATCTTCTGAGAGGAGTATGACTCGCTCCAGTGCTCCATGGAGTCATAAAGGCCCACACAGCAAATGAATTAGTCTTGGAAGTTTGATGCCTCCTTCCCCACCTTGCACCTCTGTCACATGCATTCACTGGCAACTCTGAAGCATTGTGACTCAGTTCCCTCCATTGGGCAGATGCTCCAGGAGTTTGCCAGTGCCTGACTCACATGGAGATATAGGTCTCCTTGGCCAGGCTACCGCACTCTACCACCAGCCAGCAGGGGGAGCTGAAGCCTGAGGACCTTGGGTGTTTAATGGAAGCTGGAGAGTTTAACTCAGTACTAGCTCTACCCCCAATTGATGTTGATGCCACTTATATTCTCACAGAATTACAGTTTCTGTCCCATCTATATTCCCCTTTGGGCCAGATGCCATTTGAGTTCACAGAAACTGTGACTCAGCCAAGCTCTATACCCCTGCCACTGGACATGTTCTCATGGGGCTAACATTTCAGGCTCTGCTGCAATCTGTGTTAGGGCAGGCACAATTAGAGCTCACAAATGGCTCTCAGTTTCTTCCCCTCCCTGGGCTGGTGCTGCTGCCACACCTGCTTTTGTCCCCGTTGTGCTTCCCTGGTGGCTGGTTATATCTTGATCTCACAAAAGTAGCAATTCTGACTCAGCTCCACCCTGGAGTATGTTGTTTCTGGGCGTGTGTAGATTCTATTTTCCATCCCCACAGCACCCCGCCTCGGCAGATTCCACCTCAGACACACCCTTTGCTCATCAGAGCTGTGTTTCCTTCCCAGATCTGTTCTTCCAGTGGATGCCACAGTAGTAGAGGCCTGGTTCCCTCTGTTTGATAAGAGAAGGGGGAAGTTTCTCTACAATGTATCCCCAGGGGTATCAGCCCTATTGTCCCCAATTATTCCTGCTTCAGTGTGCCACAGGAGACTGCTTTACCCTCTTCCACATGGCTCCCTCGCTTCACAGTACCTGATCCACACCCTTACCACAATACCAGCACAGACCTAGAAAACCCCAAGCCCCAACCACACCTATCGAGAAAATACCAAAGAGCTTGGAATCCATGGGGGACAGGCTTCCAGACCTTGGATTGGGAGTGAAGGGTACTTCTGGGAGTTCAGAATTGCACATGTAGTCTATGTTCATTTTGATGCCTGGTGCGAGAGTACCATGGCACACTAGTGTGCACTCTCTGGGGAAGGAGTTCTTGAACCTAGAGGTTCTCTCTCATGGGATAAAATAGGAAGAGATCAGAACTCCACTAGCTGATTAGTAGAACGGATATTGCAGACCATTCTCCTGGGGTAGGGGACACTTGTACGCTTGGCTATGGATTTTTTACTTATTGTTTATTGCCTTGGGGTTACAGTACATCTCAGCAGAGGAGATGTGTGCTCTTCAACCTTCTCTCTTGACTCAGCTTCAAACCATCAGCTTCCTTGCTAAATTTCTGTCCTTTAACTCCCCTTTTGGATGGGAGCCTCTGTGGAAAGCTGGCTCCACTTGGCCATCTTGCTTCCTACTCCCTTTTTCCCTTATCATAATGATTTTAAGTTTCATTCCTATTATAACACAAATGTTCACTTCATTCCTTCTGTTTGTTGGAAAATATTCATTGTGTGAAAATAGCACGTTGTATGTTCCCAATCATCTGTATATCCCATTAGTTTTCCTGAAGATGTTCCCTTCTAATCTAAGATTTGTATAAGATTTTATCAACAAGATATGTTGCCTCTGTCAAAACTCTTTCTCTGCCTGATTAGGTTACCATGTGGCTTTTCTTATTGATTCTATTAATGTAGCACATTATTTTCTTTGATGTTTTATTCTATTTATAAAGCCATATATACATAGATTATGAATGCATTTTTGCCTTTGTGAGATTAAATGTGTTGATTATTTCTACAAATTGGGGTGCTTACATCCTACTAATTAACATATGTTTCGTGTCATTTATTAATCACAGTATTAAGACATTTGCGTTCAATGCTGGATAGAATTGACTTGTACCCTTGAAATATGCTGCAAATGTGAGGTAAAATAGTTGATTTACTCATATTGAGATAAACTAGCAATCCTGGTAATAAATACCATTTGAGAAACATGAATAAAATATTTTACATGCTAGCAGACTTTTCCTACATCTGTACAGTATGTCTCTTATAGATTTGACTCTGCATTTCCCTTTTTGCCCCATAAATATACAAAGGTTAGGCAGCACCTGTGGCTCAGTGGGTATGGCGCTGGCCCCATATAATGAAAGTGGCAGGTTCAAGTCTGGCCCTGGCCAAACTGCAACAAAAATATAGCCGGGCGTTGTGGTGGGCAACTTTAGTCTCTGCCACTTGGGTGACTGAGGCAACAGAATCACCTAAGCCCAAGAGTAGGAAGTGTCTGTCAGTTGTGTGATACCACAGCACTCTACTGAGGGAAATAAAGTGAGACTCTACCTCTACAAAGACAAAATACATTGGTACCATCATAACTAAAGGCAATGAAAGCTGATAACATCAAGTGATCCTCCTGAGCTTATGCTCCTCAGCAACTTTGAGTACAGGCCCATGATACTACTGCTGGGGAAGTATTGCACTTATTTCTTGGGCAAGTGGGGTCATAATATGTTGCTCAATCTTGTCTGAAACCCCTTAGCTTCCAGAGAGCTTTCTATCTTGACCTCTTAAATTGCTGGAATTATAGGTGTGAGATATGGTGCTCATCCATGCTTCTGTTTTGGTGAAGGTTTTCCTCTATTTTCCTCATAGATAACAGCCCACAGATTAAAAAAACAACTCTGTTCAGATATAATTTACACACTCCACAATTCCCCATTTCAAGAATAGAATTCAAGACTACACATTCAGGGATCACTTGTGTAGTTTGTTTTTTTCCTTACTAGAGAAGTTTCCCTTAGTGTATTAAGGAGAGAGATAGACGAAGGAAGGAATGAAGGTAATAAAAAAAATGGAGAGAGCAAGCCAATAAGAGAGAGAGGATTGGAGGAAGGAATGATAAAGCGATGAAGGGGCAAAGGGATTTAGGAGTGCAAGGAAACAAAGAAAGAGAAAATGACCAAACTTGGCGGCTCACACTTATAATCCTAGCCCTCTGGCATGCTTAGATGAGTTGAGTTTTTGAACAAGGGGATGCTGATACTGGACAGAGCAATTGGCAGACCCTGTCTCTATTTAAAATTGAAAAATTATTTAGGTATTGTGACAGGCACATTTAGTCTGAGCTACATGGGAGTCTCAGGCAAGAGGATTGCCTGAAACCTGGAGTTTGAGGTTGCTATTATCTAGGTTGAGGTCACAAAATACTAGCCAGGGCCACATATGGAAACTATATACACACTTCCATGCACAAACATACCAACAAACAACACAATAACAATTTTCATCATCTAAAAACACCAGAATTACGTTGATGGTTCAAGCACAGTAGACTCGATTAAGACCTGTAAAGCTATGACAAAATTGGGGCTGTAGACAGTGATAGTACATTTGTAAACTTCTCGTAAGTGGATGTTTTGAGGTATGTGTGAAACAGGTCCTTGAAATAGGGTACCATGGGCATTGTCTGTGACTCACCGTGTAGGGTGCCAGCCCCACATAATGAGGGTGGTGAGATCAAACCCTGGCCTGGCCAAACTGCAGCAAAAAATACGCAGATATTGTGCTGGGTTACTGTGTTCCAATTTACTTAGGAGGCTGAGCAAACGAATTGCCTAATCTCAGGAGGAAGAGCTTGCTGTGAGCTGTGATGCCATGGAACCCTACTGAGTCTGACAAAGTGAAATGCTATGTAAAAGAAAAAAATAAATAAATAGTGTCCGATGTAAGTGACTCCACCAAGTTATTCCAGCTGTGATGCAGTTTGAGTCACACTGCTGTACAAAATGTCAACTGTTGTGTGAGCCTATTGCCAGGAATCCCTACTGTCGATAGAATGAACAAGGCACAAATGGGAGATTATGTCTCTGTCTGTGGATGGAGGGCTAAGCATCTTAATTCAAATGCTTGAGGGACACCAGCTGAAGTGACTAGAAAAAGCCACTTGAACAGAAGCCTGGATCCCAGAACATTCCAAGATGAAGTCACTACATGATTACCATGGATGATATCACAAGGAGAGTTTCCCTGTGTTCACATATTAAGGTTATCTTTATTCCTGCTAAGAATGTGGAGTGGATATCTGGGGTTGTCCTTCAATTCATACTGTTACAAAAAGTGGGCTTCTTTTCTCCACACTCAATTCCTGCTTCCAAAATTTTGCTTGTATGTCTGCCCAAGGGATTCAACAACCTTTCCTTTCTTTTCACATCATGGGTTTGTTAGCAAGTGGAAGATTATGGTTTATATCTAGTCCTTCCCTGGGATGTTATATGCCATGAACCCAAGCCCAAAGATGAGACAGTGATTTCACAGCCTGACAAGTACTTCACACAATTCTCAGTTCTACTTTTCCTGAGATTTTAATTTGTTCTCTACAATAGGCTGTTTCTGACGGTAGGTGTATTACTGAAGTTTGTCTCTCGAAATCAAGTTAGGCTATGTGTTCATATTTATTCTGATAATGGGAAATATCAACCTATCTTGAAAGTTCCAAAGTTTCTGATCTGGGCCAGTTGTGTCAAAACTTTTGCCTTCTTGTCCACATAGGAAGCAGAAGCGCTATGTTGGGCCACATGTTCAATACTCAATCCCTAATGAAACCTGATAAGCAAAAAAGAAAAGCGTGCACAACTGTGGTGATATCTGCCACCACAGATATGCAAAATAGTTCTCAGATAATCCCTATGATTCACTGGCACCTGAGGATTGACCCTGGTAGAGTCATTTGTTAGGTAGAGCTCAGTGACATTTGCCATGCATGACTACAATATTTGGTAGGTCTGGGAGGCCAAGGTGGGCTGATCCTCTGTGCTCAGGGGTTGGAGACAAGGCTGAGGAACTACAAGATACCATCAGCCCTGATCACACCCAATTTGTACTAAAGTAGAAAAGGTTGTCAACGGTTGTGGCCCTTGCATTTAGTTCCAGCTATTGCAGAGGCTGAGGCAGGAGGATCCATTCAAGATAAAATTGGATGTTCCTGTGTACTAGGCTGATGCCATGACACTAGCCTGAGAAACAGTGTGAGAGTGTGGCTCATGAAAAATAATGAAAGGAAGGAAGGAAAAAAGGAAGGAAGGAAGGAAGGAAGGAAGGAAGGAAGGAAGGAAGGAAGGAAGGAAGGAAGGAAGGAAGGAAGGAAGGAAGGAAAAGGAAAATAGTGACTAATTCTCACTTAAATTGGATTTAATTTTGACCAAAGTACATTACTTACACATTAATCTTTAATTGACCTTGTTAATATGTTGTTTAGGATATTCCATTCTCGTTTATAAGTGAAATATGTTTGTAATAATATATTTTCTCCAATTTTAATATCAGGTGTAGCCAGATTAATTAGAATGATTTTGAAGTATTTATTCTTTTTCTATTGTCTATGAGATTGGGTATGATCTGTTTTTTGAAATTATCTTTCACTTTTATTTATAATTATCAATTATCAATTTTTTGAGACTTAGGAAAAAAATAATAAGAAGAAGTTAACTTATGACTCCATACTGAACCTCAGTGTCAAAGCATTCTATAATAGACATACTCTTATTTGACAATATGAATGTTACTTTCTTTTTATCTTTTTTTTTTTTTGAGACAGACCCTCAAGATGTCACCCTGGGTAGAGTGCTGTGGCACCACAGCTCACAGCAACCTCCAAATCCTGGGCTCAAGCAATTCTCTTGCCTCTGCCTCCCAAGTAAGTAGCTGGGACTACAGATGCCTGCCAGAAATGACTGGTCCTTGGCCTTGGACTGATTGTGGGAAGGGAATATTGGCCTTCATTGAAGGAGTCCAACATAAGAGGTGGGAAGGATGCTCTTCATTTTTAGTGTGTATATGAAAACCCTGATTTGAATCAAGATTCACTGTGTGGGAAGTTTCTAGTGAGCACAAAAATCTAGGATAATAAAGGGTCATAGTTGCATAAAATCCGAAGGTGTGATTAATAAAGGTTGTAAGAAAACAATTTTCCTATGAGAGAATAAATTCTCTAGTTGACATGTAATCCAGGGGAAAATTTTTAACTCTAGATCTGTAGTCTAAAGTAAAAATGAGAGGTAAGTTCCCTACCAATGGTGTTCTATACTTATCTATTGAGACAGAGTCTCATTTTTTTCCCTTGGTAGTGTACCCTAATATCATAGCTCACAGCAATTTTCAAGCATTGTCATCAAGCAAACCTATTCCCTCAGCTGAGAATCAAGTTGCCTGCATAAGGTCTGGTCATTTTTTACTCTGAAGAGATGGGAATCTCACTAGTGCTCAGGCTGGACTCCACTTCAGAAGCTCAGACAATCCAACTGACTTTGCCTCCCAAATTGCCATGTTGACAGGCATGAAACCCCATGGCTGGCCACCAACCATAGTATGAAAAATATCCCAACTTCAAGGTCAGGCCTGGTGGCTCACAGCTGTAATTCTAACACTCTGAGAGGCAGAAGCAAGTGGCCTAAAATAACTGGGCACTGTGGGGAAGCACCTGGACTCCAAGATTCTCAGGAGGCTGAGGTGATAGGCTCTGTTGACCAAGAAATTTGAGATTGCCATTAGCTATGTTGACATCAGGGCACTCTACCCAGGGGGAATGAGTCAGACTCTGTCTCATGGAAAATGACAACTTCAGTAAGATGGAACATTGTGCCTTCCATGTCAATTCATGGTAACCTGTGTATGAGCAAGGAGATAGGGTTGACTATCTCTCAAGTTCTCTCATGACCTTGTACTTCTTATGCTGTGAGCCTTTTGAGTAGCTCAAGTTTTGGAAAACATCGCCAAGTAGCTTCATTGAAAAATGTAGTTCACCCTTTGCAAGTGTGCAATTCTGTGTTTCTTAGCATAGTCACCCAATTGTACAGCTATCATCAGAAACTAATTTTAGAACTTTGACTTCTCCCCTCACACAAAGACCATCAATACCTACTACCAGTCACTTTCATCTTCCCCACCACCCTCCCCCAACTGCCACCTACTCCTAGCGGACAATTGGCCTTGTCTTGATGTTTTCTTCTGAGTTTAGTCATGCTTTGTGTAGTCTTTTGTATATGGTCTTGTTCCCTTATCATAATGATTTTATGGTTTATTCCTATTCTAACATAAATGTGCACTTCATTCCTTTTGATTGTTGAAAAATATTTCATCGTGTGAATATAGCAGGTTATATATATCCAATCATCTGTAAATTCCATTACTAGTCCTAAAGACGTTCCCTTCTTCTTTCTTTAAGGCTGCATAGTATCTCAAGAATGGAAGAAAAAGTATCCAATGTACTCAGCCCTAATATGAAGCTAATTTATAGCTTTCATATGAAGGCTAAAACCCAATTATAGCACAGGAATA
>CAUYON010141211.1:0-26868 GCA_963573935.1 Arctocebus calabarensis
CGAGTCTCTTGCCTCCACCTCCCAAGTAGCTGGGACCACAGGCGCCTGCCACAATGCCTGGCCATTTTTTGGTTGCAGCCGTCCTTGTCGTTTGGCGGGCCGGGCTGGATACGAACCTGCCAACTTGGGTGTACGTGACTGGCGCCTTAGCCAGTTGAACCACAGGCGCCGAGCCCTAAGATCTATTTTTCTAAGAAGACTGCTTTACTCTCTCTAAGACACTCTCTCTCTCTCTCCTGCTGAAGTAGATAGCCCTCAGGCACCTAAGAGAAACTGAACCTGAGCAAGGTAACTTAGCGGTCCACATCCAGAACCTTGTTAAGCCAGGCCAGAGACCTGGCCAGTCCTGGGCCCTGGCAAGAAGTGTCAGAAGTGACATGTGACCAAAGGTTATGCCAAACCCTCAAGACACTGACCATGTTGCCGATTTATTTGCTTACAAGGAAGTTTTTTTCAGCAGAATGAGGATGACTGGACATTCAGGAGGGGCTCCTCTTGACAGGTAAAGTTCATGCAAAGGCTGGTGACTAAGATGTGATTCCCTAAACTGGGTCAGGCGGAAGAGCCCTCTCTACACAGGAATATTTGTGACTGCACAAGAAAAGGGGAGATAGAACACGTACTGATCACTTCTCGTGCCTCGTATCAGATGTTTTCACGTTACCTCCTTTTCAACGTGTTTGGGATTGAATGTATCATCATCTTTTTTAAGAAAAGAAACTGAAGCCCCGAGGATTGTCACTTCCCAAGGTTACCCCAATAACCAAGGTAAGGATTTGATTCCAGCTGCGACCAGCTTCACCCCGCAGCTCCAGGTGTCCTAGCTATTCCAACACTGGGACTCCAACCAGGAGCAGGCAAAGCCTGTTCTTCACTCTGCTGCCAGGGCTGTCCAGCTGCCTTCTCCAGACTATGCTCCCTGCTTAATGTTACTGCTCCAGCCCGCCCCACTCATAAGTTTCAGAAGGCCCAGTTTTTGTCAACTCACGATTATTTACACCAGTTATAATGCAATTTATTCAAGGTATCTTTTCTTACTTTTTTTTTTTTTTTTTTTTTTGAGACAGTCTTTCTATGTCACCCTTGATAGAGTGCTGTGGCGTCACAGCTCACACCAACCTCAAACTCTTGGGCTTAAGCAATTCTCTTGCCTCAGCCTCCCAAATAGCTAGGACTACAGGCGCCTGCCACAATGCCTAGCTATTTTTTTGTTGCAGTTGTCATTTTTGTTTAGCACGCCCTGGCCAGGTTCAAACCTGCCACCCTTGGTATATGTGGCCGGCGCCCTAACTATTGGGTACAGGCACAGAGCCTTTTTTTATTTTTACTTACATTCTTTGTCCTGAAGATAATATGTTGCCTCCTGGACAGCCGCACTACTTCTAGTTCTCCTCTGTAATATGTTTATAAGCCGTGCGTGGATTCAGCGCCATGTGTGGAGGTGGCAGTTCACACCCTTACACTGATTTGTGTTGTTTCTATCTTAAAGGATGGTCACTGGTAGACATGTCCCTCTTCTTGATGATATCCTGACTGTGGTAAATACTGACCATATTGTTAATGTTTTCAAAACAGTGTTAAACTTTACTACTTTGTTTTAAGTGCCCATGGGGAAAAACAATTTAGAAATTCATTTTTTATAGATTCTTTAAAACTCACAGTAATGGGCTCGGCACCTGTAGGGCTCAAGTGGCTAAGGTGCCAGCCATATACACAAGAACTGGCTGATTCAAATCCAGCCTGGGCCTGCCCAGCAACAATGACAACCACCACCAAAAAATAGCCGGGTGTTGTGGTGGATGCCTGTAGTCCCAGCTATTTAGGAGTTGAGGCAAGAGAATCACTTGAGCCCAGGAGTTGGAGGTTGCTGTGAGCAGTGATGCCACAGCACTCTACCCAGGGCAATACTTTGAGGCTCTATCTCAAAAAAAAAAAAATAGAAAGAAAGAAAGAAAGAAAAACAAAAGAAAACTCACAGTAATGCTCAATTTAGCCCTGGGAATCTCTGCTAACATGCAACTCTACTAACCATGTTCACTGCACTTGTCTATTCTCCCCCTGGACTATATACTCATGAGGACAGGGTATGAGTACTGCCCTCACTACTTCTGTGTGTCCCACTTGCCTGTGCATTGCACAGACTAGCTTCTCAATACATAAAGATTTATCAGCTGAATACATGTGGAAACTCCAATAGCAAAGCAGCAGTTGAGACAATCATGTCACAAATCTGCATAGTTCTCTTCTACATAAAAAGTGCTTGTGGAGCTGAAATTTCACAGGGCTCCTTCTGCAATGCCACCAAGGCTTTCTCACTACGTCACCCTTGGTAGAGTGCCGTGGTATTTCAAATCAGTGGGAAAAGATAAATGGTTCAATATATGACGTTTGGATAATTATTTTTAAAAAATGGATTCTTAACACACCATACTGAAAAAATAAATTTCAAATGGAAAGAACACATTCATATTTGGTCCTCAAAAGCAGTAGAAAAACATAAGAGAAAATATTTTTAATATCACACAGAGGATGGATTTCACCTACTGCCAGGTACCGTTTATTGCAGGGGAAGACAAGAAGTACAAACAGCAGCTAGTAAATATGCTACATAAGGCCCCCCAAAGAACTCCCTGAAAGGGGGCAAAAAATTGTTGCAAAGAGATCCTATCACAATTCACAATCAACACAAAAAAATATAAATAGTGTAACATTTGGTAGATTCAAGGTCAAAACTTTTTTAAAAGATTAACAAAGGTGAATACGTAAAAATTATAAAACCATGCAGCAAAAGACATTATAGAAAAACAAAAGATAAAAGACAGAGTGAGTAAAATGCTGACAAATACATAGTCACTATCATGTTAAAATCTATAAATCAAAAAGGAAAAAATATGATAGAAAAGCAGTCAAATACATGACTAGGTAAATGATTAACAAAAATACTTCAATCATTTTAAATGTAATTTTAAATGAGATGTTTTACCAAATTGAAACCTGTCATTAGACTGATGAGACTGTGGGAAAGCGTGTCCTCTGGGCAGTGGAGCACATCGTGGTTCCCAAGTCCACAGCTAGGACCGGCGGCACAGCACCACAGCCTGAGCTCCGCACCGCTGTACGTGGCAAAATCGTCTTCCATGAAACTGGTCCCTGATGCCAAAAAGCTTGGGGACTGAGGCAGTACATTACCAGACAGCAATTTGTCCAATATTTCAATGAGGAAGTGTCCTGGCAGTGCAGGCTGTGGGACGTGAGCCTATAGAAATGCTTGCATACGAGTCAGAGCACTGTGAGTTGAATGCTATTCCAATGCTCGTGAACAAGGGTGGGTTAAATAAGTTACAGTGCTTCCGTGCAATGGAATACTTACTTCTATGTAGTCACTATTCTAAGGAATGAGGTAGGTCACTGAACAAGTAAAGATGTTCTATAATATGTCATCAAGTGAATTACAGACGGTAATATACAGGATGATCTCAGTGTTTTCTAAATGATACAGGTATATACATCGCTTAGAAGAATATGCATGTGTGTATCTCTAAACAGTGAAAATACTGAGCATTCAATTTTTGACCTCCTGTACTATTTAAATTGCCTCTAAGCTTGCATTGCACCTACAATGAAGAAAAGATTTTCAAGCCCTTGAGAGCTGTGTGTTTCCTCTGCAGTCTTCCAAAGCACCTGCCCAAAGTAAAGAAGCCAGGTATTGTTTACCACATGGAAAGACAAGAACACACAGGCAGCTAGTAAATATATTGTGTAAACTCCTAAAGAACTCCTGAAATGGGCACAAAATATTCTCAAGTGATCCTATCACAATTCACAATCCACATAAAAATGTAAGTCATCTAACATTTGACACTTATTCACACAGGTTCTACCAAGGACATTCACACATCAGCTCTACGCTGTCTTTACTGGCCACTGAGGAGGAAGGAACCCAGTCTACCCAGCAAGTCCCCACTATTCACATGAAGAGAGGTGGCCAGCTGCCTCAAGAGCTGTGTGGCAATCCTCTGGCCCCAATGGCCCAGGAGTTACAGCAACTTCTTCTTTCACTTCCAAGAAAGAGCTGGCCTCCTTGGAAGAAGTGGATTTCTTCTTAGAGCAGACTTCTGCACGATGTGGGGTCTTTTTTCTCTGTTTATTCTTCAGTCTCCTCTTGAAAGTCTGATATGCTAAGTGTTAAAACATACAGTCTTGAGAATCATTTTAGCAAATGGCAAATATGATAACATTGTATACTTGTCAATGCTTTGGAGATCTGTTTACTTTGTGTCATGTACATAAAAACACAAGAAAAAGGAGGAGGAGAGAGAAAACTGAGCAACAAAATGATTCTATGTATCAGAGGGCTCTTTCTGTCTAGAAGGGGTCATTTGTGATGAGACTGACTCATTAGACTGCTGCCAGCTCATTCATTCACCCGGAAAGCAGATTCCTGGGTTGCTTACTGAGCCAAATTCTTCTGGGGCTGGGACAGAATGGGAAGGAATTGGACATGACACTTCCCTCACAGCCTCACAGTGGCAGGGAAGAGAAACAGGGCCCCACAACTAGGAACTTGACTCTGCTAGGATTTCACTATCCCATAGGAAAATTAAACCCCAAGTATTCCTTACGTTGTTATACTGCTTGTCATATCTGTGATCAGAATGTAATCAGCCATATCAGCCATCATTGAACCACTCTCAGAGTTTGTTTTCTGAGAATAGTAAAAATTTACAGTGGCCAAAGATTAAAATGTATATTCACATGTGTACATATAGTTTTTAACTTTTTTCTGTGAACCTACATAATGACTGCCAAATCAATGGACATTTGGTTGTATAGGCAGGCAAATACACACTGTATGTGTGTATTTATGTATAGTATTTCAATACATATTTGTATATGCATTATATTTTTAAAATATTTCACAGCTATTCAAGACAAATCTTAGTTACAGAAACACTGAAATAACTTGACATTTGGGAGACCTAAAGGCTTTTATAGAGACGTAAAAAATAAATGCTTGAGTTCAGTAAAAGTCATTTTTGAGATCAGTGATTGTACGTGGGGACCTTGTCTAACGTGACCTGAAATCTAAGTTCTGATAATGCATTATTTTTTGTGAAGCATATTTGTTTATAATTAAAAGCTCACTTTCGGATTTTTAAAAAGTATTTTTCTGTGAAATTCCCGCTTGTGTCAAAGTATCCTGTGCATGCACTTTATTATCCCCAGAAATATCAGGCTAAAAACATATCACAGGGACAGTGCATGCAAGTTGGAACTGAAAAAGAATCCTTAAATTGGGTTGACCAATTTTCAGTGAAGTGCACACGAAAGTTCACCCACCTGCAACAATGAGAAATCCATCCAGCAGTTGGAAGAGTCCGTAGGCCAATGGGAAGATGTACATCTGGGCCAAATGCTCGGCACTGAAGGACAGCTGGAGCATGGTGATACACATCTGGATATTCTGAGCTCCCGTCTCTAAGGAAATCGTCCTGCACCTACCAAGGAAACATTTTTCAAGAGTTAATGTACTAGCAATAAGAACTATTCTTAAATTTTCTCATACGTATGAGAACATTAGCTATGCAGCTTAGGCCCCGCAAAGGGTTTCCTCATTCAGTGGTTATTTGCTGAGTGCCCTCTCGGTAGGGCCTTCTGAGAGGCACTGTGGAGTAGGACTTTGCAAACCCTGCCCTAAGGAGTCTAGGTGAAAGGGCAAGATGTGCACACAGGAAAGGTTCAGTAAAGGTTCCATAACAATAAAATATAAAACAAGAAAAATAAAAAGGTTCAATAACAATACAAGTAAAATATGATCAAGGGCCAGGGAGATGCTGTGGAAATTCAGAAAAGTGGCAGAAGTGGTGAGTGAAGACGTGACAGAGGAGGAGAGAGTTTAAAGGATGAAAGAGTAGAAGTTTTAACATGGGGGACAAATGATCAAAATTAAAGTTCCAGGGACAAAAGTCATTGCATATACTGTAAGCCAATCTGCACAGAGTGGAGGGTTGGAGGAGCTGAAAATGGCAAGTTGAGTTAGAGATACGAAACAGAACAAACTAAACAACACTGGAAAACAAACCCACAAGAGCCCTAAATAAAAGCCAAATGTATAAAATCATTGTCTTTGGTGAAAGGGTTTAGTAATAACTTTCCTCTACTTTGTGTATTTCATTAGTTTTCCTTCTGACAGCAGAAAATTAAATCTCACTTGAAAAAAACAAAGGAGAAAGAGACACAGCAGGACTGTCTGGGTTAAGCAGTTACATCTGTCTCCAGTTTATCAAGGGAGTATGCAGGGTTTTCTATTCGGAAGTGAAGGGGATAAGACAGGTGTTTCAGAAGATGAACTAGCATCTATGAGTCTGCGCAAGCTGGATCAGAAAAGCAGAGGCAACGAGCTTTGGGGGTAAAAATATTGTCAGTGGTACGGGGCAAGTTCATACTTATTCTGCTTACCCTATTTCTTGCTACCCTTTCCTCCAAGTACCCTCATTCCTTTCAGACCCTTGTCAATAACTTAATGTGATTAAGCTACAAAGCCAGAACTCACACATGGACCACTCATGAGACAAATGATGTCTGTTGGGCCAAGGTGTGAAAAGACAAAACTGTTGCCTACACCTTGCCATAGGAGTACTTCCTCTCCAGATCCAATTATATTTCAACCACTCAACAGTCTGTGTTCCTATTAATCAACTTTAGAAACAAACTCAGGCCAAATCTTAACTCCACCATTTTCTAGCTCTATGAACTTGGTCAAATCACCTCATGTCTCTGAAGGATTTGCTCACAGTATAATGAGAACAGTGACAGTATCTCAGGGTTGTAGTTAAAAATATATGAGATACACTGGATGGAGCCTTCCCCAGAGCTTGGTAAATCGTAAATGTTCTTCAAGTGGTTTGAAAGTAGCATAAAACCAATTAAAAATTCCCAACCTCCACCTTTGAGATTCAACTATGTACTTTTCTTGTCTTTAATAATTCTTTTCTGATTTTAAATGTTGTACACCTTATTGAAAAACTTAGATAACATACCAAGGATATATTTAAAAAGTAAAATTAATCATGCTACTCATAATTAAACACTTTTACCATACTTCTTCCAGTATTTCTCCATGCATAGAATTCTTTTTGCTTTCTTCTACAGTTTGATAATAAAAATGCATAACCCTTTCTATTCTTTTTTAACTTAAATTTATCTTTTGAGTATTTTCCAAAATTGATAAAATTGATGCATCTTATCTATCACATGGCTACATTGTGAATCAAATTTAAGTATCTCCCTACTGTTAAATATTTAAACTATTTCCATATTTACATTTATAAATAACACTGCAATTAATGTGCTAACACATGATTTTTGTGTGCATATATGATAGTGCTAGCCTCAGAACAGATTTTTTTAATTAAAATTACTGAGTTAACAATGATAAATATTTATAAGGCTCTTGATAGAGCACTGAATTGCCTTCCAGGAAGTTTACACACAACCAATTTATCTCTCCTCTGTCACTGTATGTTAATGCTCACTTCATTACAGGCATACCAACATAGAGTATCATCACTTTTGATATTTCACAGTATTTATAAACTATATGCCTCCAACTTATAATGATAATATTTAAGACAAACTCATATCTCTTTTTTTTTCTGTAGAGACAGAGTCTCACTCTATTGCCCTCGGTAAAGTGCGTCACAGCTCACAGCAACCTCTAGTTCCTAGGCCTAGGCGATTCTCTTGCCTCAGCCTCCCAAGCAGCTGGGCCCACAGGTGCCCGCTGCAGCACCCGGCTATTTTTTTGTTGCAGTTTGACCAGGTCTGGGGCCGGGTTTGAACTCGCCACCCTCAGTACATGGGGCCGATGCCCCACTCACTGAGCTACAGGCGCCACCCACAAACTCATCTTAATTATCAAGATAGTCTCCCTTCTCTTCCTGCCTCTTGTTACTGGAGGTTGTTTTTTTTTTTTTTAAGTTGTTCATAATTTGGGGTTTTTTTTTTTCTTTAATTGGTTCAGGCTCATTGAGGGTACAAAGAATTAGATTACACTGTTTGCATTTGTTAGGTAAAGTCCCTCTTATAATTGTGTCCTGCCCCCAAGAGGTGTGCCATACACCGTGACCTTCCATCTTCCTCCTTCTTCCCCTCTCCCCATTACTAGTGGTTTTTAAATATTGAGCACAAACAATGGATAAGGATGTAATCCGCTGAAACTTGCTCATGCGCTAGAATGATCTCTATGTTTAATGAAACATAATCTCACTTCTCCTATTTAATTATTGGAATAAGAAGAGAAGTGTGCCAGATCTCAACAAGTGATACAAATACCCAATTCCTAACTTCACAAATTACAACTTCCCATCAATTTGGCCTTTGTTTTATTTGCATAAAGAATGACCATAATCTCTCTACCCTCCTTATGCTTAGTCATCCCGTTCTGCAGGACAAAACTCCATGTCTCCAAACACAGCTGCTGCAAAGGCTCCAGTGGTGGTGTGTTTAATTTGCCTTTCTCAAAAAAGTTTATGGATAATTTAACTGTACCTTTGCCAAGATTGGTGGGTAAGAAGTGCCAGCAGAAAGCCTGCGATGTGGCCGATCAAGGGAAAGATGAAACTAATGGTGAGAAGGGTGACATCTGAGTTCCAAAGTCCTTTCACCAGCAGTACACCAGCGACTGTGACCACCAGGAACAGGATCCCACCGACGATGGCCCCAACCTACAGCAGACCAATAAAATGAGCACGTGCAAATGTCATGGGGAATTTTGCCATCAAGGCTCTAAAATTCCTGGAGCCTAGAAATATTAGAACCAGGAGGGGACTTTAGAGACGACTGAAGCCAATTTCATTTTAGAGAGGAGAAACCTGAGTTCCAAAGTGGTCCAGTGACTTAGCTACACTAGACATCAGTGTCATAAATATAAATGTTACCTGATGATCTATATCTTGTCCCTTCAAGCAAAGGTTTTGCCCGGAAGGACTGGACAATAGAGCTTTTCATAGATATGACAGAATTGTGAAATAACTGAGATCTGAGAGTAAGCTTCCAACATCCCTCGTACCTCGAAGGCCTCAGTGGTAACCTGTCACCTGAGTCCACACTGCCTGACCGGCTGCTTCTCCCACCGCCCCTTCAATGGCGTCCTGCTGCTCTGATCCCTGCCTTTCTCTCCCCGCAAGGACTGCACCCTTTCTTCATTAGATAATCTGAGCTAAAGTTCATGTGACAGGAGAAATACCAACGGAGACCTCTATCTTCTCCCAAATAGACACTGCCTCTTACTTTTGTTGTTCAACAGGAACAGAAACAAAAAGTCAACAACACCAACAACAAAAATGCAAATAGTTACAGTTTTAGATCAAAGAGGAAAGAAGGATGGCCTAGGATATTTTGAGAAAACCAGTATCTTGGCAAGCTCCCATCCATGCCATGTACACAGCAAACCATGTCCCTAGTTACGGCGTCATCCTTGATTGAAATCATTCAGAGCATGAAGAAAGGTGGTCATGGGGAACTCAGCAACTAACAAACACACGAACAAAACAGCCTCAGGTACCAGGGCCCATTCTCACTGCTCACATACAGACACCAACCAATGCCGCCGCCTCTCCCAGCAGAAAGGCACTGAAACACGAGAAAGCCACTGAATACCAAAGGCCCTCTTCCTCTTTCCACCAGAAAGGGATTTCAAAGTTGAAAATTCATAAAAATGAACAAAACCAAAGTCTGTTCAGAAAATGTGGCAGATCTAAAATTAACTAACATAGGACTAAGAGCAGAGAACAAAGGTATACTAAAAAATTAAATTAGCTCAGTGTTTGCTAAGGTGCTGTAGAGTATTTATGCATATTAGAAAGTACTTTTGCCAGCTCGGCGCCTGTGGCTCAACGGGCTAAGGCGCCAGCCATATACACCTGAGCTGGCGGGTTCAAATCCAGCCCGGGCCCGCCAAACAACAATGACGGCTGCAACCAAAAAATGGCCGGGCGTTGTGGCGGCCACCTGTAGTCCCAGCGACTTGGGAAGCGGAGGCAGGAGACTCGCTTGAGCCCAGGAATTGGAGGTTGCTGTGAGCTGTGAAGTCACGCACTCTATCCAGGGTGACAGCTTGAGGCTCTGTCTCAAAAAAAAAAAAAAAGAAAATCCTTTTGCCACAAATACTATGAAATAGCCAAAGGAAAGGGATTTTATATCTGCTCTTTATAGGTAATAAAAGAGGCACACAGAAAATTTATGTGGGTTTTTCCATTGACACTGATCGATGAACAGCGGGTCTGGAAACAACAAAATTGTGATTTTCTGTTTGTATGTTGTTGTTAAATGGCCTTTTAAGAAAAGTAATCAAAGATACAGTGTTTGAAAAGTAAGGGGTTATCATGGACCACATGAGGGATGTCCTGAAAGTATCCAGCTAAGTAACAAGAAAACTAGAAGGCTGGGCACAGTGGTTCATGCCTGTAATCCTAGCCCTCTGGGAGGCTGAGGCAGGTGGATTGCTTGAGCTCAGGAGTTCAAGGCCAGCCTAAGCAAGAGTGAGACCTCATCTCTACTAAGAATAGAAAAACTAGCCAGGCATCGTGGTGGACTTTAGTAGTCCCAGCTACTCGGGAGGCTGAAGCAGATGGATCACTTGAGCCCAAGAGTCTGAGGTTGCTGTGAGCTATGACACCATTGCACTCTAGCCTTGGCAACACAGCAAGACTGTCTCCAAAAAAAAAAAGAAAGAAAGAAAAGGAAAACAGAAATGTACATGGCCCAGATACTTTCCAGAGTAGACATCCCTAGTACTCTCTCCTTGTTTTATTAAAAATAAAAATCATAAGCAAACACTGCCACATTAGAAAATTTCTTCTACTGAAATAATAGATATGGAACTGAAGGGACTGTATTCCATGAATACAACTAGAAAGGAGACTGAAGGTCAGGTGTCAACATCAAAGTCACTCACGGGCAACCCAAATGCATGCCCATGCCTTCCTCCTAGTGCCCAGCGGGCGTGTCTGCTTAGCAGCCCTCTCCTCCTCATCTCATTGTTCGTCTTCTGGAAACTGAGGAAGCAGAACCCCTGAGAGAGAGTGGCCACGTTCTGTCCCATGGAGCCAAACAGGAAGAGTTGCAACTGAGTCAGACCATAAACCTCAAACTAAAATCAACAGAGATTTACTTGGCAAACCTCCAAATACCCCAAATGTTTATCTTCATAAATCTAAAATACACTTCAACTCTTCCTGAAAGTGCATCATCATAGATGCATAAATGACCCAATATTGGGAAACACCCTAGGATTCTGATGTCATTGTGGAGCATGCCTCCTCTGGAGGTATTTTTTAAGCCATTGAATAGGAACATTTGTTTATTTGTCCAGCAGCCCTACAAAGTCAAAAGGAGGCAGGAAGTTCAGCGACACCGCTCCACAGCAAGGCTGCTCGGGGCCCTGCACACCGTTTCACTTAGAGTCATACTCACATGGTCTGCAGCCCTGCTCACGTGTACAAACTACCACCTTACAGACACCCTCAGGAATTCATCGGCAAGATGGCCCTTGCCATATTCCTGAGCCCTGGAGTTCCATTTCATGCTGGCTTGAACAGCTATCCCAGTGACAGTGCCTATGGGAAGCCTTGTGAGTGGACAGGCCCGGCTCTTCTGTAGGCCAGAGCTGTTCTGTCGCTAGGCCGCGGTGTGCGGTGAAACAGAGGAGGCTGCAAGGAGTGGAACTAACAGGAGAGCTGGATCCAAAACCGAGACATGCAAGGAAAATTGCTGGGTGTGGCGCTGCCTCTGAGCAGCTCACCGACTCCAGCATTGCCTACTTCTGCCTCCCAAGTCCCCAAGCCTAAAGATGTGCTAGCAGTGACGTGGAGTTGTTTACCTTGAGAATGATTTTGGACTGTTTAGGCCACCTATAATTCACGTAGATACCGATGGCCACAGGAATGATCAGGGACGCCAGGGTAATTCCTACAGAGAAGAAAAATCCATCAGCCAGTCTCCCCTGTCACCAAACTGCCCAAGCCTTCTCAACAATTTCTATTTCAATTAGATGACTTTAACTGAAGCTGCATTTTATGGCTGCATCCACCTTCAAAAGTAGAATTTTTTTTTATCAAATCATAGCTGTGTACATAATTTTTCTTTTAATCTTGGACACAGTCTTTGAAGGGTATATGATGATACCCATGGCTGCCACCATCCCTGTGCTATCTTTTCTCTCTCTGAATCCCTCTGGCATTCACATGGAATTTTAAAGACAAATAGATACAGAAGGATTAGAAAACAAGAGGACCGTTTTAAGTCCATGAATTCTTTGGTTGCCACGTATGAGTGCCCCCCTCTATAACCGCAGCTATTATTTCCCTAGCTAAGGCCAATGGGTCATTTGCTTCACTAAGTAAAGAATATCTATGGCCAGACACAGTGGCTCATGCCTGTAATCACAGCATTCTGGGAGGCTGAGGCAGGTGAATTGCTTGAGTTCATAGGTTCGAGGACCACTGAGCAAAAACAAGACCCCTGTCTCTACTAAAAATAGAAAAACTGAGACAAGAGAGATCGCTTGAGCCCAAGAGTTGGACAGTACTCTACCCAGGGCAACAGCTTGAGACTCCATCTAAAAAAAAAAAAAAAAAATCTATTACTCACACCTGTAATCCTAGCACTCACCCTGGGAGGCCAAGATGGGTGGATCACCTGAGCTCAGAAATTTAGGTCTAGCCCAAGCTAAAGCAAGACCCCATCTCTCCTCAAAATAGAAAAATTAGCTGGGCATTGTGGTGGGCTGTAGTCCCAGCTACTCAAGAGGCTGAAGCAAGAGAATGGCTTGAGCCCAGGAGTTTAAGGTTGCTGTGAGCTATCACACCACAACACTCTACCCAGGGCACAGAGTTAGACTTGATCTCAAGAAAGAAACAAAAGGAATATCTATTACAGACATAATAATTGTTATACTACCAAAGCAGTTTCTCATAGCCAGGTAACCCAAAGATGGGTAGAATAAAACCGTTTTGAATTAGCACAAGCAGATAAAGGCACTGACCAGCGGCATCAGGAGAGCGGAGGAGACTTCCCCCTTGCCAGCAGGATCCATACTGACATTCCCAGTGCCTCTTTCCAAATCTGGCCAAAGGTCTACAATATTGGCCCCAGAGTTATATGAGTTGCTCATAACATTCTGAGTATAAATTGTTTATGATTGTATTATCAAAAACAAGATCGTGGTTTCTAAATTGAGGTTTCACTCAAATTTTACAAATTCAATGGGCTCCAGCTGTTGTCAAGAGATGGTTCCAATTATGGTTTTGAACCCTCGGCTGTAAGCCCTCAAGCTGCTGACTTGAGCATCTAGACTAACCCTTTTAGAGATTTTTGTTCTAAGAATTAATAGTTTTTATCCCTTTTCCAAAGACTCTGACCACACCAGAATAGGCAGATCACTTCACCACCTTTCTCTTCCAAGCCTAGTAAACCCACAGAAATCTTTAGAGATTGGGCAGAGTTTATGTGACATAACACTCAGGAGAAGAGACAATGAAACAGATATGGGCATGGCTATGACATGCAGATGAGCTTTGATCATCAGGAAGAATAATTCACTGTCGATCTAAGAGTAAGTCAAGGCTCATAGGCAGTATGAACTAAGTCTAATTAGAGCCACAAGAGCCAGGTAACTTTGGACCAGAAAAAGTCCAATTGCTTCATAGTCTTAACTATATAAGGGTGTGGATGATTTTTTTTTTTAAGTAAGTTCTCTGAGTCTGGGTGTGATGTCTCACACCTGTAATCCCAGAACTCTGGAGGCAGAGGCAGGTAGATTGCCTGAGCTCACAGGTTCGAGATCCTGTCTCTAAAAAACTAGCCAGGAATGGTGACGGGCACCTGTAGTCTCAGCTATTTGAGAAGCTAAAGCAAGAGGATCGCTTGAGCGCAAGAGTTTGAGGTTACTGTAAGATATGATGCCACAGCACCCTACCAAGAGTGATAAACTGAAACTCTGTCTCAAAAAAAATAATAAAAATAAATAAAGTTAAGTTCTCTGGCTTTCTTTATTTTCAAAAATAAACTCTTACAGGGGTTAAGAACTTGGACTTTGCAGGAAGATTCCCGGGTTAGAATTCTAGGTCTGCACTAACTGGCTTAATGGTCTTGGTCAAGTTACTTTAACTCTTAGCCAGAAAATGTAGGAAATTGGACTAGTAATAATAGAATCTATACTGGAGGGTTATTGAGTGAATTAAATTTGATAGTATCAAAAAAATTCCCTACATACAAGATTGTAACTAACAAAAGCTATTACTGTCAGGACCCCATTGCACAAGCCCGGTACAGACCTATGTTCTGATACGGAATGGTGAGATTCTGCTGAAGATCCCAGGAGGAGGAATAGACATACAGGCAGAGTGGCATCATTCCCAGGGCAGCCACCGTGGAACAGGCTGTCATACTGATGCTGAAAGGAAAAGTAATACGATTCTTAGGGAGAGTCGGAAATTAAGAATTTAGTCTTCACCAGAAGCAACTCCTGTGACAGAATTTCTTTGAGATTATATGAGGTAAGCTCCTTGGAACTTCCTTCTTTAACATTATTCAACAAATAATGGCTGTCTTTTTTGCTCTAGAAAAAGATTTTCAGCAGCATTGCCCTGTATAAATTAACTCATATTTATTTAAGTATCTATTAATACCTGTCCTGAACATTCTGCCAGGCACCATAGGATTCTTTTCTTATATACTTCTATTGAGACAGAATTCACAGATCATAAAATTTGTCATTTTAAATTATACAATTCAGCAGTTTTTAATATAGTCTCAAGATTATGCAAAAATGGCACTATTTCCAGAATATTTTCATCACCCCCAAAAGAAATCCCATCCCCATTAGCAGTCACTGCCCCTTTCCCTCCTACCTCCTTCCCCAGACCTTGGCAAACACGAATGTACTTTCTGTCTTTATCGGGTTACCTATTCTAACCATCTCCTATGAATAGAATCATACAAAATGTGGCTTTGTTTTTTTCTTTCTCTTTCTTCTTTTTTTTTTTTTTAGACCGAGTCTTACTCTGTTGGCCTGGGTAGAGTGCTGTGCTGTCATAGCTCACAGCAACCTCAAACTCTTCAGCTTGAGCAATCCTCTTACCTCGGCCTCCCAAGTAGCTGGGACTACAGGCGACCACCCCTATGCTCAGTGAGTTGGTTTTTTTTTCCTATTCTCATGACAGACTGGGTCTCACTCTTGCTCAGGCTGGTCTCAAACTTCTGAGCTCAAGCAACCTGCCTTCCTCAGCCTCCCAAAGTGATAGGATTACAGGTGTGAGCCGTCACACTTGGCCATAGGTAGCCTTCTTTAAGTATCTGGCTTCTTGTCCTGAGCATAACGTCTTCCAGATTCATCCACATATCAGGGCTTCATTCCTTTTGTGTCCTTATTCTATTAACATGGCGTATTGCATTGATTTTTTTGTATATTGAACCAACCTTGCATTTTGGGATAAATCCCACTTGTCCATGGTATATAATCCTCTTTCTGTTGCTAGATTAAGTTTAGTAGTATGGTAGTATTTTGTTGAGGATTTTTACATATATATTTTTTTAAATTTCTTTCTTTATTAAATCATAACTGTTGTATATTAATGCATTTATGGAGTACAACGTACTGATTTAATATACAATGTGGAATCCTTACATTGAACTGATTAACATAACCTTCACCTCTCTTATTTATTTGCTGTGGTAAGACATTTATACTCTATTCTTAATAGTTTAGAAATGTACATTGCATTAATTTTTGCATATATATTCATAAGGGATATTGACCTGTGGTTTTCTTTTCTTGTGATGTCTCTGTCTAGGTTTGGTACCAGAGGGATTACAATAAGGCAAGTTAAAATGCCACAAAGCTAGTTAAATCCCTACCTAGTAGGTGGTGCCTATGGCTCAATGAAAAGGGCACCGGCCCCATTGTGGTGGGTTTGAACCTGGCCCCAGCCAAACTGCAACATAAAAAAGTAGCCAGGTGTTGTGGCAGGTGCCTGTAGTTCTAGCTACTCGGGAGGCTGAGGCAAGAGAATTGCCTAAGCCCAAGAGCCAGAGGTTGCTGTGAGCTGTGACATCCCAGCACTCTACTGAGGGAGAACAAGTAAGACTCTGTCTCTTAAAAAAAAAAAAAAAAACCCTCTCTAGTGTGAAGTGTTATTAAGTATCTGTTAAGAAGTAACCCAAAAACCATATGCCATAAGATTCCCAGAACAGGGCTCGGCGCCTGTGGATCAGCGGGCTAAGGCGCTAGCCATGTAAACCTGAGCTGCGGGTTCGAATCCAGCCTGGGCCCGCCAACCAACAATGACAGCTGCAACCCAAACAAAAATAGCTGGGCGTTGTGGCAGGTGCCTGCAGTACCAGCTACTTGGAAGGCAGAGGCAGGAGACTCGCTTGAGCCCAGGAATTGGAGGTTGCTGTGAGCTGTGATGCCACGATACTCTACCGAGGGTGACAGCTTGAGGCTCTGTCTCAAAAAAAAAAAAAAAAAAAGATTCCCAGAACAGAAATAATCTCTAGTCATTGACCTCAGATAGGGTAAGGTGGATAGAGCAGAGATGTGAGATACTAGACTACATTAAAAATCCTCTTCCAAGGCAGCGCCTGTGGCTCATTGAGTAGGGTACCGGCCCCATATACCGAAGGTAGCGGGTTCAAGCCTGGCCTTGGCCAAACTGAAAAACAGAAAAATAGCCGGGCGTTGTGGTGGGCGCCTGTAGTCCCAGCTACTCGGGAGGCTGAGGCAAGAGAATCGCCTAAGCCCAGGAGTTGGAGGTTGCTGTGAGCTGTGTGACGCCACGACTCTTCCAGGGGCGATAAAGTGAGACTCTGTCTCTAAAAAAAAAAAAAAAAAAAAAAGGGTGGGGGGAGTTGGGACAAAGGGTGAGATCACATGTGTGGTACATATTCGAAGGGTCAGGAGAAAACTTCTAAATACGGATCAAAAATATTTTCATATAGTAAACGAGAAAACATCATGAACGGTATGTCAATCAGGTTGATAAAATATCTCAGATTGCATGTGAAGCCCCCACACTGTACCCCATGGTTGAACTAATGTACACAGCTATGATTCAAAAAAATAAAATAAAATAAAAACCTCTTCCGATTTCGATACTGTATGATCCTATGATTAGAAATTAGAAATTAGAAGCAGAGTGATGAGTTCAGATAAAAAGTAAGAATTGAAAATAATAGTCTAGTGGACAGAAGAACTAAGTCACTTAGCACTAGTTTGAGGGAACATATTAAGTTAGAGGTGATAGTGGGATATCCAGTCTTATTGAAAAAGCTTGGAATGATTTCTTTTTTTTTTTTTGAGACAGAGCCTCAAGCTGTCACCCTGGATAGAGTGCTGTGGCATCACAGCTCACAGCAACCTCCAGTTCCTGGGCTCAAACGAGTCCCCTGCCTCTGCCTCCCAAGTAGCTGGGACTACAGGCACCCACTACAACGCCCGGCCATTTTTTGTTTGCAGCCGTCATTGTTGTTTGGCAGGCCTGGGCTGGATTCGAACCCGCCAGCTCAGGTGTACGTGGCTGGCGCCTTAGCCCGTTGAGCCACAGGCGCCAAGCCGCTTGGAATGATTTCTAATAGACAATTGGTCTATTTATCTTTATCATTATTGCTAAATGAAAATGGCTGTCATCACTAGAGACACAAATCTGGCCACACTGGGAAGTAAAACATGAGTTCATGAGCTAGAAGAGCCAAATGGTCTAGCTGATACCTTGCGTAAACATAGCTTTACCAGGAAAGCAGGTGAGAGCATCAGAAAGGAGTCTTGGTCTTTGTGAATAAACCATGAATAATTCCTTACAGACAAATATTTTGTTTAACTTTACCATTATTGAGATGAATTGTCTCTGATAAAAAAGCTAACCCATTTCAAGCGCCACAGATCCTAAAGATTTGCAAGCACTCTTCTGGGAAAAGAGTGGTTTGGTTTAAAACTGTGTATCTTGACAACCTCCATGGTATGAAAGTGTCCCCACAATTCATGTATTAGAAACTTAATCCCCGGCTCGGCGCCTGTGGTTCAACGGGCTAAGGCACCAGCCACGCACACCTGAGCTGGCAGGTTTGAATCCAGCTTGGGCCCACTAAACAACAATGACGGCTGCAACCAAAAAATGGCCGGACGTCGTGCCGGGCGCCTGTAGTCACAGCTACTTGGGAGGCAGAGGCAGAAGACTCGCTTGAGCCCAGGAACTAGAGGCTGCTGTGAGCTGTGATGCCACAGCACTCTATCCAGGGTGACAGCTTGAGGCTCTGTCTCAAAAAAAAAGAAAGAAATTTAATCCCCAATATAACAGTATTGGGAGATAGAGCCCTTTGAGAGGTATTTAGGTCATAAGA
Organism: Arctocebus calabarensis; assembly: GCA_963573935.1. Taxonomy (NCBI): domain Eukaryota; kingdom Metazoa; phylum Chordata; class Mammalia; order Primates; family Lorisidae; genus Arctocebus; species Arctocebus calabarensis. Next base: position 18,400 of record CAUYON010141211.1, read on the forward strand.
CAGCTACACTCGTGAACGGATTAATACCGTTAGAAAAGGGCTTGACCAAGAAAGAACCAAGGGAGTTCTTTCTTTTTTGCCCTTCCACCTTCCATCATGTGAGGACAAAACAAGAAGGCCCTTGCCAGACAATAGATGCCCACCCCTTGATCTTGAACTTCCCACCATCCAAAACAGTGAGGGAATAAATGCCTATTCTTTATACGTTACCCAGTCTCAAGAATCCTGTACAGAAGCACAAAATGGACCAAAACAATCATTATGCTTTTACTGCATTATATAAACCAAGTTATTCTTCATACATTTATAATAGCTCCTGTTTTTGTTTTTTCCAGATATAATACTACTTAAGTCCTTACATTTTTAGTTGAAGAAAAGCATGAGGCGGTGCCAGTAGCTCAGAGGGGAGGGCACTGACCACATACACTGAGGTTGGCGGGTTCGAACCCAGCCTGGGCCAGCTAAACAACAACGACTGCAACAAAAAATAGCTGTGTGTTGTGGCGGGAACCTCTAGTCCCAGCTACTCCGGAGGCTGAGGCAAGAGAATCGCTTGAGCCCAAGAGTTTGAGGTTGTGAGCTGTGACATGGCACTCTACCAAGGGCAATGTAGTGAGACTCTGTCTCAAAAAAAGAAAAGCACTTAGCAACGTTACTAATATTTAATATTTTAAGGCCTCCCCAGCTCTGAACTGAGGAGGGGAAGAGGAGCCCATGGTACATGCAGAGACAGAGAAACAGATGGGCAAAACATCATGTTCAACACTATACACATAAATAAGTTTTAACTTGTCAATTAAAAATAATTTTTTTGAAAAGTCGGGTCAGATTGAGCCATGAGGTTGTATTTCACGAAAGCTAAGAAAAGCTCCCAAAGAAAGGCTAAATGCCAATCAAAGATTGGGGGGATGGGCTCGGCGCCTGTGGCTCAGCGGGCTAAGGCACCAGCCACGTACACCTGAGCTGGCGGGTTCGAATCCAGCCCGGGTCCGCCAAACAACAATGACGGCTGCAACCAAAAAATGGCCGAGTGTTGTGGCGGGCGCCTATAGTCCCAGCTACTTGGGAGGCAGAGGCAGGAGACTCACTTGAGCCCAGGAATTGGAGGTTGCTGTGAGCTGTGATGCCACAGCACTCTATCCAGGGTGACACCTTGAAGCTCTGTCTAAAAAAAAAAAAAAAAAAAAAAAGATCGGGGGAATGAGAACCCACGAAGTAGATTTAGAACCATTCAACCTTCCCCACTGGCTGGTGCTTTCCTCCCCAAATCTGCTCCCTCCATCTCTCGTTCCCACTCCTGACTCCCAAGCTCAGGCTGTGTTCTGTACCTATCCGGGTGATAGAGCCAGTGAAAGAATACGTGAGTAAAATTAGAGGAAATAAGATAAATGGACAAGAGATACCCTTCAAAACAAGAAAATATTTTCTCTTTCAATTGCTGGAAAAACTATACAATCTGTTTAAGAACATATCAACAGTTTGCAAGACGCTATGCTCAACCCATGCTCATGGCACAGCTGACTGATAGACTGAGAGGTGGATGACCCTCCTGTGCCACCAAGGAGAGGAAAGAGACTTTCCATGTGTCTAAGGGCTACGACTGAGATAACAAGCATCCTCCAGCACTTTACTGGATCCTCAAGTCATCTGTCAACCTCCCTTAGAACACATAGCACCAACATTTCCATCTAATGGCTCTGCCTAGAAAACAATCTATGATTACCTTAACATTGTCTGCCAGAAGAATGTTTATACTCTTGGCAAAGCAGCATATATTTTACTTCCATGATATTAAAAATACTCCTGTGTTCTCATTTATTGCTGGTGGAAAAGGCATGCCATTCTAGGAATCTGGCAATACCTAGGAGAATTAGCTGTGTCCCTTCTGGGATTCTGAACCCATTGCCCTCTGGCCACACTATTATTGACATCACCTCATGAACCAGACACACACTGTACCCTACCCAAGTGCCTGTGTACCTGTCAGTCTATGCCAGACTGTGCGCAGCTCAAGAGCCAGGCCTTAGGCTGGTGCAGGCCTCCATCTCTAGGACCTGCCCGAGCCTTGGGCAGCAGCACAGTGGAAGAGCTCATTGAACACATGTTTAATAACTTTGTATGAATCAAAGAATGTGTCAATACACTGATGCTAAAAAATGTTCTGTCTTCCTCACATGTAAATATCTGCAGGTGAATGCTGGTATTAATAAAATCTTTGTGAAATAAACCCACTTAATTCAAATGATCGACAACCCCCATAACAATCCAGAAAAACAGAGGCTAAGCTATTGCCCTGGGTAGAATGCGTGGTGTCATAGTTCACAGCAACCTCCAACTCTTAGGCTCAAGAGATCCTCTCACCTCATTTTTTCTATTTTTAATAGAGACAGGGTCTTGTTTTTTGCTCAGGCTGGTCTCGAATCCATGAGTTCAAGCAATCCACCTGCCATGGCCTTCCAGAGTGCTAGGATTACAGGCATAAGCCACCACACCCAGCCTTAAGAAGCAAATATTTAGCTGATTTTCAGAAATCCAGACTTTGGCCAGTGTAGTGGCTCATGCCTATAATCCCAACATTTTGAGAAGCCAAGCTGGGAGGATCTTTTGAGGTCAAGAGTTCAAGACTGGCCTGTACAACATACCAAGACCCCAACTCTACAAAAAATAAAAAACATTACCAGGTATGGTGGCACACTTCTGTAGTCCCAGCCACCCCAGGGGCTGAGGTAGAAGGACCACTTGAGCCCAGATGTTTGAAGTTGCAGGGAGCTACAAATGTGCCACTACATCCTAGCTGGGATGACAGAACATGACCCTGTCTCAAAAAGAGAGAAAGAAGGAAGAAAGAAAGGGAGGAAGGGAGAAAGACACAGAGAGAGAAAGAGAAAGAAATCCAGACTTCTAAAATTTACAAGTATTTGTACACACTCCTCTCTTTTATCTTTTTTTATAAGCAGTCCTTATACTTCACATTTGCTAATTTAATAAATACAATTTTTTCTTTCACTGTTTTTCTTTTTAAAGGAAACATACAATATCCTTTACATCTTGGTAGCTTTTCTTCCACTTAATCTATCACATACATCCTCTCACATCAATGCATTTAAAGTTATTCTTTAAACAGAGTGAGCCATAAGCAAAATATGCCATAATTTCTCTGATCACTTCATTAATGATAGATAAGTTGCTTTCAGTTCTTTGCCATTATATAAATAAGGTTACAATGAACATTCTTATACATATTTCACTTGAAATGATTATTTTATTTCTGTAGATTCCCCAAAGAGGAATCACTATGTAAAATGCTATATTTTTTATTTTAGTAGATACTGGCAGATGACTTTCCAAAGAGATAACTGCATTTCACAGTCATGTCCGGTGTGAATGTGACCCAACCCATTTGAGCCTCATGACCGCATTCAGAAATGCATCTTGCTCTTATTTTGCTGCCCTCTGACATTCCATGAGGCCGTACTTTCCTCCTCTTTAGGAGCCACTTCTACACCCCTCTCTAAACAGTCTTGCTTGTCCCACTTATTCTTCTCAATTTGTAGGAGTGCTTTCAAAACCAGGGTACAGATCAGCCTGCATTATGCAAATATTTTTGCCAAGCTTATTGTATATCTTCAACTTTGTTATGACTTTTGCCATAATTAACATTCATATGTCAAAGCTGGTTATTTTAATGGCATCTGAGTTTCTTGTCTTGTTAAAGATCTCTCCCCATCCTGAGGCAAGTGTGTCAATATAATTTAGTAACTAAACTATTTTTCACTAAACCAAAGTACCAGTTCTATCATACATCAAGTGTCCAAGTGTATTCAAAAGTGTATTTTCTGAACAGCAACTGAGCTTTGACAAAGTCAACTAAAACACACATGGGGAAAAGAACACTCTTTTCAATAGATGGTGGGGAAATTAGACAGTGTTTTTGGAAATGAATGAAAATGTATTGCTATCTCTCACCATATACAAAAACCAACTCAAGATATTAAACTATAAAAATACTAGAAGAAAACCTAGGGAAAACTATTCTGGACATTGGCCTACGTAAGGAATTCATGACAAGCAGCAAAAACAAAAATACATAAATGGAACTATATTAAACTAAAAAGCACAGAAAAGAAAACCAACAGAGTAAATAGACAGCCTGCAGAAAGGGAGAAAATATTTGCAAAGTATGCATCTGACAGGGGCTAACATATGGAAATTATAAGAAACTCGAAAAACTCAACAACAAATAACCCCATTAAAAAGTGGGCAAAGAGGTGGCTCACTGGCCACATACACTGAGGCTGGCAGGTTCAAGCCTGGCCTGGGCCTGCTAAACAACAATTACAATTGCGGCTGGGCACCTGTGGCTCAATGGGCTAAGGCGCCAGCCACGTACACCTGAGCTGGCGGGTTCGAATCCAGCCCGGGCCCACCAAACAACAATGACAACTGCAACCAAAAAATGGCCGGGTGTTGTGGTGGGCGCCTGTAGTCCCAGCTACTAGGGAGGCAGAGGCAAGAGACTCGCTTGAGCCCAGGAATTGGAGGTTGCTGTGAGCTGTGATGCCACAGCACTCTATCCAGGGTGACAGCTTGAGGCTCTGTCTCAAAAAAAAAAAAAAATGACAATTGCAACCTAAAAATAGCCAGTCTTATGCCAGGTGCCTGTAGTCCCAGCTACTTGGGAGGTTGAGGCAAGAGAATTGCTTAAGCCCAAGAGTTTGAGGTTGCTGAGAGCTTTGATGCCATGGCACTGTACCCGGGGCGACACAATGAGACTTTATCTCAAACAAAAAAAAAGGAAAAGGAAAGAAAAAGAAAAAAGTGCGCAAAGAAAATAGACATTTTTCAAAAGAAGATACATAATTGGCCAAAAATCAGATTAAGATGAAAAAATGCTCAACAGAGAAATGCAAATTAAAAACACAATGAGGCCTGGCAGGGTGGTTCTCACCTGGAATCTGAAGTAGGAGGATGAGGTGGGTGGATTGCTTGAGCTCAGGAGTTGCAGACCAGCCTAAGCAAGAGGGAGACTCTGTCTTTACAAGAAAAGAAAAGAAGAGAGGAGAGGAGGAGTGAGTAGGGAGAAGAGAGAGAGGAAAGAGGAGGGGAGGGCGGAGGAACAGGAGAGGTATGAAGAGATGGGAGGAAAAGAAGGAAGGAGGGGAGGAAATTATCCAGGCATCATTGCACAGGCCTGTATTTCCAGCTACTTGGGAGGCTGAGGTGGGAAGATTGTTTGAACCCAGGAATTTGAGGTTTCTGTGAGCTATGATGATACTGCTGCATACTGCACTCAAACAAACTAAAGAAACCCACTGAGATCTCATCTTACACCAGGAAGAATGATTGTGATCAAAAACTAACATGCTGAAAAGGATGCGGGGGGGGGGGGGGGACACCCACACGCTGTTGGTGGGAATGTAAATTAGCACAACTTCTGTGGATAACAGTCTGGAGATTGTTCTAAAAACTAAAAATACAACTACCATTCAATCCAGCAATCCCATTACTGAGTATTTACCTACAGGAAGAGAAATCATTATGTCAAAAGCATGCCTGCACTGGTAAATTTATCAAAGCACTGTTCAATAGCAAAGATGTGGAATCAAGTGAAGTGTCCATCAACAGATGACTGGATAAAGAAAATGCGGTGTATATACAAAGAACAGAACACTATGCAGCCATAAAAAAGGAAATCATGTCTTTCACAGCGACAGTTCCATCAAACTGAAGGTCATTATCTTAAGTGAAACACTCAGAAATAGTCAAAGACCACATGTTCTCACTTATACGTGAGAGCTAAATACTGTGCACACATGGGCATAGGGAGTGGAATGATGGACTCTGTAGTCTCAGGAGGAGGGGAGGGAGGGCACGAGAAATTACTTCATGGGTACGATGTACATCATTTGGGTGATGGAGCCCAAATAATGTACATCGAAACCCAAACTTCATCAGTGGGCTTTTTATCTGTGTAACTAAGCTGCACTTGTAGCTCCTAAATTGATACAAATAAAAATAAATAAATGAATAAAAGTTTTTTAAAAATATTTTCTGGGCTTGGCGCTTGTAGCACAGTGGTTACAGCACCAGCCACATACACTGAAGTTGGCAGGTTTGAACCCAGCCCAGGCCAGCTAAAATAACAATGACAACTGTACAAAAAATAGCCACGCGTTGTGGTGGCACCTATAGTCCCAGATACTTGAGAGGCTGAGGCAAGAGAATCACTTAAGCCCTAGAGTTGGAGATTGCTGTGAGCTGTGACACCACAGCACTCTACCAAGGGTGACATATATATATATAGGAAACTCTACTCTAGACAATTGATAAATAACTTTCTTTTTTCTTGAGGAAATATCAGACTGTTTCAATTACAGAGTGTTTTCATAATGTGTTTCCTATATGGTAGGGAAAATAAATTTTTTGTTTAGCAGGCCTACAAAGGGCTGGAACCCACGAGCCCTGGAGCATGTGGCCGGCACCCTAACCACTGAGCCATGGGTGCCCCAGGAAGGGAAAATACCTTAACATAAATTTTTCTTTTCTAATTTTTCTTAGCAATTCTTTGATAAATTTCATTCATATGAGATCTAAAATTATTTTCTCCTGTTAAGAATGTTTACTTTAAGCAAAGACTCCTTCCTGTATAGAGGATGGTGTACAGGAAGAAAATCATCTACCACAGCTTTCAAACCCCTGTATCCACGAAGAGGGTGTCTCGGAAGCTTTTCCTAAGTCTTAGCCTGTGTTAGTGCCACATTCCTTGGTTCTCTGTGTTACCAAATCCTGAACAGAATTCCATAATTCACCACTTTAATCTTGAACTTCCGGAGACCTAGCACGGAGTTCCTCCATCTTCCCCTACTGTCTGACTTTGCCTCAAAGAGCAGAAAGTGAATAGTCATGATTATGGGAAGCAAAGTGGGCGATCTATATCAGATTAATTCTATATTCTTGATTCCCTAGGTTATTTCTTCCATCCCTAATATAATCTTTTAGGCCACAATGCTCACAGTAATGGTAGAGGATAGCACTAGATAACCCTGGTACTCTGCCAACTGTTAGAAACACTCACAAAGCTCCAAGAGCACCCAGCAAATGTGCGTGAGAACAGGGAAAAGTCACACCTTTTATCTTCTGCCCTGGAATGCCACTGCAGCATTAAACAGAGGACGTGTCTAACTGGATCTCTCAACTGCTCACATACAGCAAATTTGCTGGCAAAATCTAACTTCAATATAACAAGATTCCACTTGCTTTAAGAAGAATGGCATCATCATCTCCAAACAATTATAGAGGTTAAGGAAACAGATACGGCAAGTCTGGGCAAACAGGTAAATCCTGAACCCTCCCTCTAAAAGGGAAATTACATACAGGCACATTACATCAAAATGCACTGTCAATAACATTATGGAACTGGGTTTAAAATCATTCGGATGATGTTGTTCTCATTCGGTTTATCCCTGTAGGGACAGCACGGTGGAGGCAGACAGGAAAAGCAGAGGTCACCAGGAGAGAAAAGAACGGAAGCAAAAGCAGACAACAGAGGAAACGGGAAAGGAGACGAGTGACGCAGGCGGCCGGCCAGGCTGCTCCACACTGACCTGAATTCTGTGCAGAGCCGCCCCAACAGCCAGAGCTCGGCATACAAGGTCCGATAATTAAGTTCGCAAACTTGCCACTGTGTGCTTATGTTGGTAGCACTGTACAAACAAGGTTTCATAACCTTGGTGTGTAAGTGTCTCAAAGCTGTGTTCATGTCAACACGTGCTTTATCACTTGGGCCATTGTGGTTGCTGGGCTTTGACCTTTAGTTTCTAGGGAAGTTTTATTTTGCTGGGAGCCCAGGTGTTGGTCTGTGTACAAGGTCTGACAATTGGATCAGAAAAGATCAAACTTTCACTCTTCACAGATGATATGGTTGTATATCTGGAAAACACCAGGGATTCTACTACAAAACTCTTAGAAGTGATCACAGAATACAAGAGTGTCTCAGGTTATAAAATCAACATTCATAAATCTGTAGCCTTTATATCTACCAACAATAGTCAAGAGGAAAAAACAATCAAGGACTCTATTCCCTTTACAATAGTGCCAAAGTAGATGAAATATTTGGGAGTTTACCTAACTAAGGACGTGAAAGATCTCTATACAGAGAACTATGAAACTCTAAGAAAAGAAATAGCTGAAGATGTTAACAAATGGAAAAACATACCATGCTCATGGCTGGGAAGAATCAACATTGTTCAAATGTCCATACTACCCAAAGCAATATACAATTTTAATGCAAAACCTACTAAAGCTCCACTGTCATACTTTAAAGATCTCAAAAAAACAATACTTCATTTTATATGAAATCAGAAAAAAACCTCAAATAGCCAAGACATTACTCAGAAATATGAACGAAGCAGGAGGAATTACACTACCAGACCTCAGACTATACTATAAATCGACAGTGATCAAAGCAAC
>CAUYON010141213.1:0-15000 GCA_963573935.1 Arctocebus calabarensis
GAAATGCCATGAAGGATATCTGTAACAGTATGATCAAAATATTTCTGAATGTATATGAATCGTGCCCTGTGATTGCACCAATGTACATAATTATGATTCAATAAAATTATTAAAAAAACAAAAACAAAAACAAAAACAAAAACTTAAAATTTGTGTAATTATATTTATATTGATATTATGATGAATTGTTTGAAGGATCATTTTTATTTTTCTGTATTCTCTTTCCTTAGGTAAACTCTAAAATTTCTAAACACTCTATTCCATGGACTTTCTTTTGATCTCATTTCCCTAGACCCTCTTGTGATCTACTCTTAAATTCCTCAATTCTATTTACATTTACAAATACCACTGTGGGAAATAATCTGAGGAAGCTGGGAAATAAGAAAAAGTGGGGGGAAGAATCAGTTATTGATCATGGAAGCAGCAGCAAAAATTATAATAAGGCACCTTAGAATCAATCACCAAGAGATCTTTTTTGGATTTTATTTATTTTTAATTTAAAGAGGTTTATTCTGAGCCTTCCCCAAGAAGCCTTGAGCAAGTGGATTTGCTGTTGTTGAGTTTCATCTCAGTTTTATAGATTTCAGGAAGTCAGGAATTGCGTGTAAAGTCATAAATCAATACAAGGAAGAGGGGCGTTGGTTAGGCCCCCAAAGGGGGAGACATCTGGGAGCTGGGATTACAGGCTATAGGTGGGTTTTAAAGAGTATTTGATTTGTAATTGGTTTAGCAAATGAAGCTTTGTCTAAGGGATCGGAATGTCTTGAATTAAGGAGTCTGTGATCAGCGAGGAGCCACCCAAGACACTCAAGTGATGATTATGTAAACTGAGGACCTGCAGGCTTGTTGAACAGCCTTCGGTCTGAATGAGTCACAGATGAAGTCTCTGAGAAGGAAGGGGCCTGACGAGGCCTGTCTGGCCTCCCTTCCCCCGGCCAGCAACTCAGCTTTAGTGTATTTCTGGTGCCCCCTTGGCCAAGGTATCCACGCAGTCGGCTGGAGGGGGTTTGTCAAGATTTTATTTTAGTTTACAATTCTCCTTTTTTGGCCTAGATCCACCGTTGATGGCTGAACTTTCCTTTGTCCCATTGTTTCTGGAGTGGCAGGGCTACCTCCTGGGTCCATCCAGGGCTTCAGTGGGACCCTTGTAGCCAAAAGAGGACTTAAGAGCCAAAAGGGCTTATAGCCAATTAAATGCACTAGACCAGAGGAACTAGAGGTCAAAAAGCAATCACCAGTGCTTTCTAACGTATAGACAGCCAAACAGGTGCTCATGCTTGTAATCCCAGGACTCGTCAGGCGGAAGAGGGAGGATCCCATCAGCTGAGGAGTTAGAGACCAGCCAGAGCAAGAGCAAGACCCCATCTCTACTAAAAATAGAAAAATTAGCCTGGCCTCGTGTAGTTCTAGCTACTCAGGAGGCTGAGGCAGGAGGATCTCTTGAGCCAGGAGTTAGAGGTTGCTGTTGAGCTAGACTGATGCCATGGCGCTCTAACCTGGGTGAGAAAGTGAGGCTCCATCTCAACCAAACCAAATCAAACCAAACCAAACCAAGGGTGGTGCCTGTGGCTCATTGAGTAGGGCGCTGGCCCCATATACCGAAGATGGTGGGTTCAAACCTGGTCTCGGCCAAACTGCAAAACAAAAATACAGCCAGGCATTGTGGAGGGGGCCTGTAGTCCCAGCTACTCGGGAGGCTGAGGCAAGAGAATCGCCTAAGCCCAGGAGTTGGAGGTTGCTGTGAGCTGTGTGATGCCAAAGCACTCTACAGAGGGCCATAAAGTGAGACTCTGTCTCTACAAAAACAAAAACAAAAACAAAACACCAAACCAAAACCTTCTAGGTAACCTAAGAGTACAAATCAAAATGTTAAAGTCAAGGCTATAAAATTAATTAATCTGTAAATGTTTATTATATTCTCGGGTTTAGTTGTTGACTTGTAGCAATTTGATTATCTAAACCCTAAGCTTTGTTAACCATGTAAGGAATTTAGAGACCTGTTATATCACAATAGTTTAGTCTCTCTAGTAATTTATCCTAAGCTGATAATTTTTTTGTTATACACCTGTATCTATTTGCATAAACCCTATAACTGAGAGCAGGTATATTCAGAAAGGTCTAAATATTTGGAAAGTAGGAGATTCTTTATGGTTGGGATGGATGTTTGCACCACACAGTCTAGAAAGGCAGCGTCTCTTAGTATTTGTTTAAAGCTTCTTCATGCCCATGAAATAGCGTAATTCCGTCCCTCGTGTTCTCACACGTTCCAAGTTCTCCTATACTCCCTAGGGCCTAAAGGAAGGATGTTTGTAGTTTTAGTAGTAAGGTTCTGACAGTGAATAAGGGTTGCACCTGGTGAGATTCAAGAACTAGCTTTAAATTGTGGAGCTATCAAGTACACTTCTGTGTTTGTGGGAGGCAGATAGGCTGACCTCTCTGCTGGGTGTGCAAATGCACCGTCCGTGGGGGCTCATCAAGACCATCTGAGATGAAAGGAGCCCAGAGACCCGCCAAGGTCAAAGCCACTAAGACAAGTCCTGCCTCAGAATCTGTAGGCAGGCAGGCAGGCTGGCTGATCCCCAGTTGGATTAGGGAGGCTGGCTCGCTTGGCCTTTCCTTCCCCTCCCCTTTCTAAATATGTTTGTTATCTGCAGAAGTTGACAACTCCTAAGTTCCCATTACCTAGCGTGTTCCTCTTTACCCAATCTTCCTGGGGGCTTGGGATTCTTCTAGTCCTGTTTTAGAATTTTGGCACCTTTGCATTTTTCATTTGCACTTTGTGTTAGAGATCTATAGAAGGTTTCTAAGAAGTCAGAGAGTCACCTTCTCTCAGTCTATCACGGGAGGTGGGAGTCCCTGCACGCTCTCTCCCTAGTAAGTTGTAGAGTCTCACAAATTCCCCCCAGTACAGCTCCCCTGTTGACCCCCAGCCCAGGTCGGTGCCTACAGGGAATCCACACAATTCTTTTTTTTTTTTAATATATATATTTTTTATTAAGTCATTGATCCATATGATTATGTATTGGGAAAACCCCAGGGAATCAACTACAAACTCCTAGAAGTGATCAAGGAATACAGCAACATCTCAGGATACAAAATTAACACTCACAAATCTGTAGCCTTTGTATATACCAACAAAGGTCAAGGGGGAAAACAATCAGGGACTCTATTCCCTTTACACTAGTGCCAAAGAAGATGAAATATCTGGGAGTGTCTCTAACTAAGGACGTGAAAGATCTCTATAAAGAGAACTATGAAACTCTGAGAAAAGAAATAGCAGAAGATGTTAACAAATGGAAAAACTTACCGTGCTCGTGGCTGGGAAGAATCAACATTGTTAAAATGTCTGTACTACCTACAGCAATCTACAGATTTAATGCGAGCCCTATTAAAGCACTTCTGTCATACTTTAAAGACCTGGAAAAATTAGTACTTCTTTTCATGTGGAAACAATTCTTTACTCAATGCTTGTCATACCTGTAGAAAACAAAGTAAGAGAATCAGTAACGTTTTAAATAAAAAGTCATAGAAAATATTTTAGTTCTTCCCTTGACATGTTCTTAAAGAAGCAGATCTAGGACACAGCTAATTATTAACTGTTGTTTGAGAAGAATTAAAGTAAAATAGTTGTTTGTGGATGATAAAAGTCCTAGAATAGTCTCTGGTTACAGATGCAAAAGAGATTTGGTTATTTCGGTGGCACACTATAATTTAGCATATATAATTATTACTGATAATATATACCAAGGCAAATTAGAATTTTAGGAATTTCATATAGTTTGGGAACAAATATTTATATTTATGCAAATACAACCTAAAGAAAATTAAATATATTTTATAATTGACAGTGTTTCATATATGGTTTAACATACCAGTAAGCCTAGTAAGTTTCTCTTGAAACTTTTAATGGTTGTATTATTGAAAGCTAGCTTGAGGCCGGACCCAGGGGTTCATGCGTGTAATCCTAGTACTAGGAGGCTGACCTGAGCTCAGGAGTATGAGATAAGCCTCAGCAAGAGCAAGACTTCTATCTCTCCTAAAATAGAAAAATTAGCTGGGCTTTGTGAAGGCACCTGCCTTCACTTCCCCCAGTGCCACTTTACCCAGCCTATTTGCCTTTTTCTTAATCTCAGAGAAATAGATTCTTATTTCAGCATTAAGTATCATATTTAACTATAGACTTTTCATAGACACTCTTAGTCACATCAAGGAAGTTCTTTTCTACTCTTAATTTTCTTGGAGTTTTTTAATAAATAGATGGTAAATGTTGTCAAATGCCTTTTCCTCACATATTATATTCTTTTCCTCCCTTATTCCATAGTCCCAGCTACTTGGGAGGCTGAGGCAAGAGGCTTGCTTGAGCTCAAGAGTTTGAGGTTGCTGTGAGCTGTGACGCTACAGCACTCTACCCAGAGTGACAGAGTCAGATTCTGTCTAAAAATCAACCAATCAATAAAAACTACCTTGAGGCTAAAAGAACTGAATATAGAATTTTGTTTTAGAAAAGTTTATCAAATAATGTAGGTAAAATTGTGTACATTTGTGGGGTACATGTGATGTTATGATATATGTATACAATGCAGAATGATTACATAAGGAAAAGGCATTTGACACCTCAGATACTTACATTGTGTGGGGAGAAGGCTGGTGACACCTGTCACTACAGTAGAGTTTCCGATCAGTTTATAAGAATGACCTACTCTGAAATCCGTGGGGAAATGACAGGTAAATTACATCCTGCCCCAGCTTCGCATGTGACTAGTAATTTTGTCTTCTGGGACAAAGTGGATTAAAAAGACAAGAGATTTGTACGAGTAAGTCCTGCTGATTAAGCTGGTGTATTTCTGAAGGCTGTTTTTTTCTTTGGGATCTGCCCAGTGCTGAAAATCCTGTTTGGGGACAAGAGGTAGCTGATGAAATGCAGTGAGCTAGCGAGGAGGCTGCAGTCATTTGGGGATCTTTTTTCTTTGGTACATATCTTAATTTATTTAGGTCTTATTTTGATCTCTCAGCAACATTTCATGACTTTCGTGCACAGATTTTTACCCAGTGAAACATTCATAAATAGTTCATGTTTTGTGTTATTTTTAATGGTATCGTTTTTTAAATTTTACTTTCTAAGGATGCATTCCTAGCAGATAAAAATGCAACTGATTTTTGTATATTGTCTTTTATCCAGTGACTTTGCTAAATTAATATGTTAGTTCTAATACTACATAATGTTTTTTTTGAGACAGAGTCTCACTTTGTCACCCTCAGTATAATGCTGTGGCATCATAGCTCACAGCAACCTCAAACTCTCGGATTCCAGCAATTCTCTTGCCTCAGCCTCCCAAGTACCTGGGACCACAGGTGCCCACCACAACACCTGGCTGTTTTTAGAGACGGGGTCTTGCTCTTACTCAAGCTGGTCTCAAACTCCTGAGCTCAAGCAATTCACCTGTCTTCGCCTCCCCCAGTGCCACTGTGCTCAGCCTATTTGCCTTTTTCTTAATCTCAGAGAAAATATATTCTTATTTCAGCATTAAGTATGATATTTAACTGTAGACTTTTCATAGACACTCTTAGTCACATCAAGGAAGTTCTCTTCTACTCTTAATTTTCTTGGAGTTTTTTAATAAATAGATGGTAAACGTTGTCAAATGCCTTTTCCTCACATACCATACTGTTTTCCTCTCTTATTCCATCATATCACAAATTACATTTATTTTTAAAGATTAAATTGATCTTGATTATTATATTGATCAATTGATTAAATTGATCTTTCTAGGATGAAATCTACATGATCATGATAAATCCTTTTTATATGTTGCTGATTTTAGTTTGCTACAGATTTCTGCATCTTTTTTGATAAGAGAACATAATCTGCATTTTTCTTTCCTTTTTTAAATTTGATTTTCATTTTCTTTCTTTATAATATCTTTGTCTGATTTTAGTATCAGGATAATATTAGCCTCAAAAGAAAAATAAGTTGGAATTTTCCCTCCCCTCATATTCTTTGAATAAGTTTATGGTGGATTAACACGATTATTCCTTATGTATTAAGCATAATTGACCACTGAAGCTATATAGACCTGGATTTTTGTTTTGGGGGTGAGGGGAAAGATTTTAATTACTGAGTCTTATTTTTCTTATAGTCGATTCCCTGCACAGTTTTGCAGTGATGAAAGTGGTCTTTCTTCGGGATTCCTGCCAATTCTTTTCACGCTTAGTAAGTGCCAGCGAGTTTAGTACCCTCTGGGTTTAAGTCGAGTGAGGGGGTCTTTGGGGGTGATCCAGATGCCACATCTTCATGCTCACGTGCAGGACAACATTTGGTTCCTGCAAATAGGATAATTTAAAGCTTCCAAGGACGTCACAGCTATTCCTTGCGGCATATAAGATCATCGTTTTTCAAAGGTGAAAAAGTTGTAAGCTGCAGAATAATCTGTCCCAGAATCGCACGTGCCAGGAACGCCTCCTCCTTGACATTTACTGGGGTGTCACAGTTGAGTTAGAGAGAGCGGAGCCCCCAAGATATTGTTTTGGATCCACTGTTAGCCATGCAGACATCAGAGCTATCAGATTTCAGGGACAGCAGCAATTCAGGCACCACTGGTGACTTTCTGCAGGGTTTGATGGAAGTAGGATACCAGCCATCTGTGCTTATTCCCCACTTCTTGCTGATTTTATATTTCTCCCTGTACATAGCCCTCTAGGGTGGTGGTCCACAAATCCAGGTTACCCTGAGGAATAAAAAAGGAAATCTTGTCTCCAAAAAACACAGAATCCAGTAAGGCCTCCTTTGAGAAAAACTGCGAATTAGAAAACCAAATCACAAGCAGTGATTTCTGCATTCTCTGGCCTGTTTCTAGTCTCCTCTGGGTACTGAGTTTATGTTTCATTGTCACAGACAGACTGTGTGGAAACTCCGGGTTTTATGCTTGGCTACTGAGAGATGTCTGTTTATTGCTGGTGTCTGGTTTGCCTGAGTTTTGTTCAGGCCATTGTGGTCATTAAATATTTTTAGCGTCCCCTTTGGTCAAGTAATTGCATTGTGTCACTTGCTTTCAGTCAAGTGTAAGCGTCCTTGACCTGTCTGAGGTACATTGTCATGACTGAAGGCCTCTGTCTGGGACTGAGTTTGTAGATGCTTCTTGCATTATGAGTAACTCACTCCACTCTTCTCAAGCCAACTCGTCTCTTGACCGCCCTTTCAGTATCTGTACTTTTTGAATGGGAGCAGAGTTTAAATACAGTAGTCAAAAGAAGGAAGCCCATCCCCACCATCCAAATCTTTCCTCTTTTGGCAGGATGCACCGCAGTCCAGACACTCCCTTCAGGGTCAATGCCATGCAGCAAACATAGTCTGCATAAACATTAGCTCAGCTGGTCTGGAGAGAGATGGCCAATGTCAGGTTTGAGGGTAGAGTCAGCCCCATAGGATATGATGTCCTAATTGTGGGCAGTTGAGCCTATCCTAAGTCCCTGGCCCTCTAAAAGTGTTTGCTACCATTTCATCCTCAAGAACAGGATTCATTGCTGCCGATACCGACCCATTTAAAATAGCAGCGCATTTTTTAATCACTCTCCTCTACCTTCTTTTCTACTTTGTTAAGAAGAAGCAGAACTTACAGGTCTAGAGCTGGGTTGGCTGAGTTTCAGTTCCTGCTTTATCTTTTAGAGTTACGCGACCTTGAACAAGTCACTCAGCCTCTCTGTGCCTCAGACTTTTCACCTGTAAAGGGGGATGGTAAGGCTGCCTGCCTCAGCTCTTAGTGACACTACATGTGTCTTCATCAAATTAGTAAATAAAATACATAATGTGAACCTAGCACATTTTTCTCTTGTGAGTGGTTGATAGCTATAAGATTATTTTGATTTTGTTCGAACCAAGCTTTTCCCGTGTTACCAGTGGTAAGGTGTGGTATGGAGAATTTTAGATGGAAAAGCATGATGATGGCAAACACTTACACAGGTCTTCCTCTGTGTTGGTCACTGTCCTAGGCTTTGCAAATACATTAATCATTTAATCTTCACAATAACTTTGTGAAGTTGTGTTAGTTCATTTTGTGTGGCTATAAAGGAAAACTTACAGCTGTGTGTTTATAAAGCATAAAGGTGTTTGGCTCATGATTCTGATGTCTGGAAAAGTTCAAAATTGGGCATTTGCACCTGCTGAGGGCGTCAGGCTGCTTCCATTCAGGGTGGAGGCAAAGCAGAGCTGGTTGTGCAGAGATTCCACGGTGAGAGAGGAAGCAGGTAAGAGAGGGGAGGTGCCAGGCTTCTGTTCAGAACCAGCTCTCCTGGGAACTGATAGAGTGAGAATCCACTCACCCAGGGAGGACCTTCGTCTGTTCATAAGGGAACTGCACCCATGACCCAGACACCTCCCACTGGGCCCCACCTCCAACACTGGGGCCCAAATTTCAACGTAAGATTTGATATGAACAAACAAACCATAGCCACACTACAGCAGAGATGAACATTATTACATTGATACATTATTAGTATTGCCATTTCACTGGCAGGGGCTGCAGCACAGTCCAGGTGCTATTTCAAGGCCACATGAGGCACGTGAGCTGCCAGGGCAGGACTTAACTGCTCTAAATTAATTACATGTTCTTTCCCTTCATGGTAGATGGTGCCTCTCAGGTGGGGACCATGGGGAGGCCCAGGATTGAATGTGTTCTCTCATTTTCTTCTAATGCAGTAGTTCTCAACCTTCCTAATGCTGTGACCCTTCAATACAGTCCCTCATGTTGTGGTGACCCCCACACACGAGCAGTGTCTCGGTTCCTAGTTCCTTAAGACCATGGGAAATACGTGTTTTCTGATGGTCTTAGGGGACCCCTGTGAAAGGGGAAAGGGCCGTGCGACCCCCAAAGGGGTCACAACCCACAGGTTCTAATGTGATTAGGGAATATTACAATCCTCCAGTATAAACAGGAAACTCGACTGATGTAGATTCATAGAATTTCAGAGTCGAAGTGATTCCCGGAGGCTTCCTAACCCTGCCAGCCTCTCTTGCGGCCTAAATCACATGGCACAATGCAGGTGAAGTAAGTGCGTGATTTAAAATACTGTTCTTCACAGCATCACAGAGTCTGAATGCTGTCTGATAGTACTTTCTGATACTCTTTGGTTTGAAGCAATATGCTTAGCTTTCTAAAAGTATATCCACTTTTCAATGCATTTGTAAGTTGTGTCATGCCTTGCTCTCTGCGCATACTGATAGATCTCAGGGCTGCAAACTGTCCTGCCTGTCATATTGTACGTATAACAGTGCCTTTCAGCAATCTGCTACATGCCTCTTCTCCTTCTTCCTCTTCTTCCACACACTCGCCGAGTATCATAACGAGGTTATACTCATAACGAGGTTATGCTAGGCACCTTTGTGTCCTTTGTGGTTAGTAGAAAAAATACCCTTGATTTATCTTCAGACTGTGAGTGAACTTTTAAAATTGATATTCAACTTTAGACAGATGCTATGATCAGTTTACCTTGTTGCCCAAAATAATAGTTATTATTATTATTATTTTGTGGTTTTTGGCTGAGGCTAGATTTTAACCCACCACCTCTGGCATATGGGGCCAGTGCCCTACTCCTTTGAGCCATAGGCACCACCCTCCAAAATAATAGTTCTTAATGAATTAATTTTGCTTTGAGGTAAGTGTCTTTTTCAGGGACTGATAAGTCTGTTTTTTTGGAGGATCAAGTCTTGAAATGCTCCCATGGAGATGTCTTTAAACAATAGTTTAAAAGGCTTTAGAGCAAATGATTACATTTTCCAGCATTTCTCCAGACACTGATATTTCATAGGGTAATGCATAGACGTTAGATCTTTGAGTGTTATAAGGACTACATAGTTTTGCATCGTGTGGCCAAGGAAATCTTAAATGAACTTAAGGCACTGTGCTGAGAATGTCACACACATTACTTCCCTGGATTTCCACAATTATGCTATAAGATAGTTTCTGTTATAATTTTCATTTTACAGATGAAGAATCGGAGGCCAAGCAGCCTACAGGTCATTCTGTTAAGGTCAAAGGAAATTAATAGACTTAGGGTTGATCTTGTATGTCAGTTGCTTGAGAGCAGTGATGAGAGTGGGTTTGTTCTTCATTTTTCTCACACCCGGGACCTGACATAGAGAATGCCCCATTTGAGGGACTCAGTGGTGAATGAATGAATAAATGAAACAAAGCCCCCAAACCGTGACGACCAGCAGCAAGATACGAATGCCTTGACATAGTAATGATTTCCTGTGTGCGATTAGGACTTTGTTAGCTTCTGAGATATGACAATTTATGCAAATAAGTATTTGTATAGAATGAAATTTCTGACATCATTATATGATTGGTTGATAGTCTCTTTCCTTTGAACTAGTCTTTAACTTCTCTAGTCTGTCTTGTATAAATCATGGCTCCCTAAATTGAAGGCAGCAATTCCAAGGCCTAATTAAGGCTGCATAGAACGTTATCATTACATTGCGCATTTGGTGTGCTTTATTTCAGCTAATTCACCCCAGGAAACTTTTGACTCATGTTCATCTTTTCTTCCAATGAAACACCCTAGGTCTCTGTATTTTGCTAACGCATCCGAGCATGACATTCCATCATTCCCTGTATGAGTAATACTGTGAGACACCTTTATCTCACTAACTTCCTTTTTTATTAATTTTCTCTCTTTTTCCTACTTTTGCTGAACTGTGTTATATTTTAATCTTAACCTCTGTCACTTTTTCTCTCTGCAGCTTTATGTGAGCTCAGGATTTAATGAGCTTATTTTCTGCTTAGGCTCAAAACCACTATAAAAATTTTGAAGTATGCAATTGTGTTTTCCCAATTTGGCTTGAGACCACATCTCTTCAGATTGTTATTTTTAAGCCTTTGTGTATTTTAATATTAATATCAGCTGAATCCATTTTTCTTTCTCTATTTGGGGGAGATACAGAAACTCTATTAAGCTTTATTTATTTCATGATTTAGTCCCCAGTTAACAGATGGAAAAAAATTACATTGCTCCTTTTTGTCTGTATTTTCTTCCTGATTATTTGTCCAAAAAAGTTAAAAAATTAGTTTAGTAGTGTATCTCATACTGAAATTCAATTTTTTGACTTCAAATTTATACCTGTTTTAAATAAAAATATTCTTCCTTTCCTTGCTGATGGTTCCAACTGTGAAAATTCACTATAAACATTTAGAAAGATGTGTTGTAATGAATTATGCTGTATGTTGATTTATTATTCAATCTTGGTGTTTGCTCTTGGGCAGGGAGAGTGGACGAAGCTCCCAGTAACAGAGCTTTCTGCCATCCTCTCTTCCTCATTTTCCCTTGTAGACATGCCCACCCTTGAAAAGCAGATACCTTGGGGGTAGTGCATGATCCACCACTGATGGGCAGTTTAATTTAAGTTAGTAGAATAGGCCCAGCACAGTGGTTCACACCTTTAATCCCAGCACTTTAGGAGGCAGAGACAGGAGGATCCCTTGAGCCCAGGAGTTTGATAACAGCCTGAGCAAGAGCAAGACCCCCTCTCTACAACAAACTTTTAAAAATTAGCTGGGCTTGGCGATGTGCAACTATATTCCTGCATACTTGGGAGGCTGAGGCAAGAGGATCACTTGAGTGTAGGAGGTAGAGGTTACAATGAGCTGTGGTGATACCACTGCTCTCTAGCTGGGCACCAGAGCAGGCAAGGCCCAAAGTCGAATAAAACAGCAGATACTGTGCCTTTATAGAACCTTCTCAAATGCACAACCCAGGCGCAAATTAGTGCCTTCGCCCCTAACTCAGATTCTTTCCCACACAGCCTCACCATTGCAGTGTAGCAAAAAAACAAACAAACCAAAAACTAAAACAAAACAAAAAACCCCACCCAAACTCCTTGGCTCTTTTGCTAACATGGAGCTTGCCAGACCATGTCTACTGCTATCTCTGATTGCTGCTAACTTTACTTGCATGTTTTTCTTGTAATGTAAATCACTCCCTGACCTCAGGGGCTCATTCTGCAATGGGAGATTGGAATGAAAGTAAATAATTTCAATGTAATGCGATCAGTACTACGAAAAAAGGATAACTGATTCATCCCAGGGCATTGGTAAAGACTGGTCAAAGGAGGTGACTTTCAGCCCTTGCAAGACGCTTGAGATTTTGTAGTCTCAATGGGGGAGTGTGTTTCAGCCTGAGAATGGCCTGGGCAAAGAAAGTTCTACAGGTTCCAATAGGGCTTTCCCTGCCTGGTCCACTGCTGATCCCCTTTGCTTAGAAAAATGCCTGGTAGGTACTCAATAAATATTTATGATCACTATTTAGGTAAAAGTACATATTAGTCATTCTTCATAGGAGAAAGTGTTGGGAACTGAGTCTATGATGGAAAGTGGAACTGTCTAGGAAGGGACTGATAACAGCCTATGCTGAGGGGATGCACTTTGACCTTGGAAACTCCTGGAAGCCGTTGAAGATTTTAAGCAAGGAAGTGGCATCATTCAATGTGTGCTGTAGAATAATAGCTGGACACAGAATGGAAGACCACTGGGGAGGGAGAGGCTGGAGGCAAGGAAGTGAGAGGCTAGTCAAAGAAAGCAGGGAATGAGGTTAGAAGGATCACAAGGAATTAGGACACAGGGTTAATGAAATTTAATGACTGCATTTGGAAAAACGAGAAAGTGAAAGAGTATTCAGAAATGACCTAAGGCTTTTAGCTTGGGTATATGGATGGGCCAAGGAAGCAATTTTGTATATACAAAAAGGGGTAATGCGTTTCATTTTGGAAAAGTCGAGTTGGGGGCCATTGGGAACTGGTATTAGAAATCAACCTGGAGTAGTCGACCTAAGTTCTTGATACTCTTCCTTACTAAGGTAGCGTGTGGATTAAGTGCCCAGTACCTTGAAAATAGCCCTAGTTTATTGCTATATGATGCTTACTCCAAATGTAAATTCTCAGTACTATAATTTGTGTATTCTATTTGCAGCAAGAGGTAGGTTTTGTTTATGCTTATGCCAAATGTACGGAATAAAAGTAAGTTTATGTAACTTAGGTGAAGTATAAGTTTAGACTTACACAGAATTGTTCAGTAGATTATAAGTTAATTACAATTGTGTACTGTCTGTAGGAAAGGCAAGGAATGTTATTATCCATTTGCTGTCAGTCTAAACGAAGTTATATGAATTAATTAATCATTGAGATTTAGTCCCAGAAATAAAATGGAAATAGACATTTGTGTTATGGATTTCTATTGTGTTATGGTGTTTTAAAAATATATTTCTTACTATAAAAGTTGTACATGCACATTTCATAGAATTTTTGAAATATTGGAAGAGAAGTATATTTATTAATCCAGCATAACCAGAACTAATGTTTTATATATTAAGTTTCAATCTTTTTTGAATATATAATCTATACAAATAAACATATTTTGCATAGTTATAATTAAAATATATATCCTATTTCACATCTACTTTAAAAAATTTACATTATGTATTATACATTTCCATGTTATTAAAAGTTTCATTCAAATCACTTCTATAAATTTATTAAAACTTCTAAAATGCAATTGCTTTGCTTTATTAGTTTTTGTGTTTGGTTGGGACTTTATTTTTTGGACAATTAGCATAATCATAACCCTTTCATTCCAGTAGTACTGTTTTGATCACCTAAGCTTTTATATTTTCTTTGAGAATCTTATAGTAAGCCCTAAGAACTGTTGCTTTTTCTGGGTCTTATTCAATGTTTTTAGTATTTAGTGGTTAAATCATTGTTTTGGTTTGTTTGTTTTTTAACTGAGACAGAGTTTTACTTTGTCACCCTCGGTAGAGTGCTGTGCCATCATAGCTCACAGCAACCTCAAACTCTTGGGCTTAAGCGATTTTTTTGCCTCAGCCTCCTTAGTAGCTGGGACTACAGGCTCCTGCTACATCGCCTGGCTATTTTTTTTGTTTGTTTGTTTAGCAGGCCTGGGCCAGGTTCGAATCCACTAGCCTTGGAACTTGTGGTCGGTGCCCTAACCAGTGAGCTACAGGCGACCCCAATTTTTTTTTTTTTTTTTGATAAGCAGGCCTGGGAAAGGTTCAAACCTGCAGCCCCTGGTGTACAGGGCTGGCATTCTTACCAATGAGCTATGGCGTCTAGCCGTGGTCAAGTCATCCTTAATCAAGTATTCCCATTATAATCTTTACTAAGCCCTATTTCTTTGCCCCATTTTTCATCCAAGAATTCAAGGGTTCCATCAGCATAATTTAAATATATCCATAATGTACTTCTTTCTGTTGAAAATGAAAGGTATTTCCAATTTGTTTTCCTTCTAATAATATTCTACTACCTAAACACACATATTTGCAATTTATTTTAATAAAATTAAAAACAATTTATTTTTATAAACCAGGGTTGTTCTCAAGTTGCTGGCCATTTAATAAATGCATAGTCTAATTTGTTCCAATAAAATCAAAAATAAAAATTGTTTTCTTTGACATTTTATTGCCAGAACTAGTAGAATTAGAGGCAATTTTTTTTTCAACTAAATGTGTGCTTGTTTGTTGAATTTGACCTGATAAGGTTAGGAAAAAAAAAAAAGTTTTAATGTTCAAGTCCAAATTCTGAAAGCCTTCTATTACACTGTGCTAACTATGAGAAAAATCAGGGAACGTTCTCAAAATGCCATTCTTGGATTTTGTGATGCGTTCAAATCTGGTATTTTTGTGATATATTGAGGCTTAGCCATGCTATGGGGCTTCCTAAGTGTTTATTTAACAAGGGAATTTATTGTTGTTGGTTTTCTATTTCTTCTTCTTCTTTTTAATGTTTAAACTCTATACTAGGGATTGGCAAATATTTTCTGTGAAAGGCTCATGTTTTAGGACTGCTATAACAAAATATTATAAACTGGGTGGTTTAGGAACCACAGAAACTTACTTCTCTCAGTTCTAGAGACCAGAAGTTCAAAGTTAAGGCTCTTGCAGATTTGGTGTCTGGTGAGAGCAGCTTTCTCATAGAAAGCTGATCCTTACATGGCCAGAGGC
>CAUYON010141213.1:20000-47541 GCA_963573935.1 Arctocebus calabarensis
TTTAGATGAAAATCTTTCATTCTTAGCATGCCTTTTTTGAAAGCCATTCGTGCTGCTTGCATGGGGTACGTTTACTATTCAGAAACTTAACATTGAGAATGGCAAGTAAGAGTGTTGAGTAAAAAGCAGAATTTCACCGGTGGGTAAGAAAATGCTTATAATCATAATATATTTCCAAGGGACTGTATCGCTTATGAGCAATGTTGTATATTTAAACAGTGGAATTCCAGCGCATGAATGGACCTTGAATCACCTGTATGTTTCCTACTTACTTTAATGGGTATGGGCAAAGCTTTAGCTTCCAATGTTAAAAGAAGAGAAAACAAAGCCTAGAATGTAATTGGAAGAAATAGACTAATTTTAACTTCCTACTAGAGAATCTAATGGCGGGAATTGGTCATTTGGAAAGGGTAGCGGTAAAGTCAGTTCTTCATCCGATCACCCCGTGTTTCAGAAGTTTAGAAGGGTTCAAAGATGAAGGCCGTCAAATCCTCATTTTCACCATCTCCCAACTCTCAGCTTTGATGATTCAGTATATATATAAAGGAGTACTTTACATTAAAAATTCTTTTTCTCTGATACATAAAGAGCTATCATTTAGTTGTTTCAATTAACAAGTGTAGTTCTTGATTATGTATGTTTTTTAGGTGTCAGAATTCATCTGAATTCTGTGGATATATGCCTGTGTTAATAAGACTACATGTAGAATACAGTCCTTTTATGACCTGGATTTATCTTCTAAAGCATTTGACACATAAAATAGTACAGAATTCAAGCTTAAATTATAAAAACCTAGACTTTTACCTCATATGAGTCCCAAGTGATAGTCAACATGAATGCTTTATAGGCTTAGATAGCTTATGAAACAATTTAATAATTAAATCAAATGAAATCTAAGAGTTTGTGGTAATGAGTTTATAAATTAAGAGTACTTTATAAGCAAGGTCTAACAATTAAGTTCGTGAGCTCGTCCTAGAAAAAATTGCTGAATAACTCATTGCTGAATATCAATATGGTCACCTTTGAAGTACTCCCCTGGGGAAGCTATGGACTGACATCAGTGCCTGGTCCACCCTTCAAAGCTACTTTGGAACTCTGGTTCTTGTATGGCCTTCATAGTTGTCATTATATTACCCTTGATGTCCTTAATGTTACCAAATGTCTTCCTTTCAATATTTACTTTATCTTTGGGTAAAGAAAAGAGTCACTGGAGTCCAATCAAGTAAGTAGAGAGGCAGTTGCAGTACAGTTATTCATTTATTGGATAAAAAGTCCCTCACAGACACTGATGTGTAAGCTGGTGCATTGTTGTGATGCAAGAGCCAAGCCTTGTTGGCTGAGATTTTTAGTTATGATTTTCCTGTTTCTCTCTCGGTGTTTACTTGGTCTGCTATGCTTCTCACAGTCAGCAATGATGTCAAAGCACAATTTAACAGAAAACCTTTTAATCCATTTTCTTCATGGCATTATCCCCATAATGTCCCCAATTTCACCTCTAGTCTTGCCAACATTAACAAGAAATCTACAAATGTTTGTTTCTCTAATTCAAGCTCTGATATTCTCTCAACAGCACAACAATTATGAAAGCCGCTCAACAAGACACTTTCACATGTATACATTAACATAACTGTGAGACACTGATGGATGTGCCAAGGTTAGGGAACCTCACCAAGTTTTCTGTACAGTGCTGTCAATGTAAGCACACAGTGGCAAGTCTACAAGCGTAATTGTCAGACCTCGTAGTTGGATCTGTCACACTTACTGAAGTTTTCTTACATTCAGCACCAGTAGCTCAGTTGTCTAAAAGACACAAAGCTGTGTTTGGGATATTTCATCTCCCCACTGGGGTGTGTATTAATAGATCGAGTCCCGGTGGTAGCATGTACTACCTTGCACACAGGTATGTTGTGCTGTTCAGGTTATAAGCACAGTGCCTGCTCTGCAGTAAAATTTTCCTATTGACCATTCACAGACATAGGACACTAACTTCAAAAGACCCAGCAAACATGAAATAGGGCAAATATCTATTTTACAGTGCAATTTGGGGATAATCCTTTGGCTGTACTATTCTTTCTCAGGCTTATAGTATTGCTGTGCAGGAAATTGATTATGGATTGATTATGTGAAAATTATTAATTTATTTTCCCATTACACAATAATAACAACTACAACAACAACAAAATAGCCGGGTGTTTTGGTGGCACCTGTAGTTCCAGCTACTTAGGAGGCTGAGGCAAGAGAATTGCTCAAGCCCAAGAGTTTGAGGTTGCTGAGAGTTGTGATGTCACAGCACTCTACAGAGGGCAACATAGTGAGACTCTGTCTCAAAAAAAAACAAAACAAAAAACAAATTATTTGAAGTGTGAGTAAATTACCAAGGTTAAATTTATTTAGAAAATATTTTGGGGGTCATTCTCCTATTCCTTTTCTTCTTAAGGTCGATGCAGAATTTAAACAGTCAAATACTGGTGATTTGTAGGCTACAACATATTCCCTACCACTTAGCACATTGTGAGTAGAGAGTAGTAATGTTCCTTAGAACCAAGATTTGCAAATAAGCAAAAGTTTTGAGCTGTGTCTTTCATTTTTCAGTTTAAACTTCACACAGTGCTGCTCCATTTCCTCTCTGAATGAAGAATTGAATTAGGAGCATACAAGTCCCAGGTGTTTAAAAAGAACAAAAATGTGGAAAATCTTGGAGCTCTTAGAGAATTTAAATATAGAAGTATGGAGGAATGTTCTAGAACAATACCAGAAAGATGGGACAGATTTCTAAGGCAGGGTCTAGAGATGAGATGCTGCGTTCGTTCTTCCTCTCTGGTGAATTCAGAGAATAGGAGGGTAGTACTTACGTGAACTTGACATAAGTTTACTTAAATGCAACCTGAAACGTTACTAAGTGGGTTCAGCCACGTGAGCGTCATTGAAGCCGTGGACCTCAGGCTGTTCTCTATTGTTTTATCTGTTTGTTTCTGACCCTGCAGATCAGTTTACCACGGCGACTGGTTGTCATTAGCGTGAGCGTCATGTGTAGACACTTGTTTAATAACATTTTTATTACCTATAGATCGTGATGCAAACATGAAAAGGGACCTTTTTTCTGTGAGCTGCATTGCTTTTATAGGATCTCTTAACAAGAAGCTGCTTTTGTTATATTTACAGCATTGTAGAAGAGCCATTGGACAGTGCCTTTGAGTATTAGTAAAATAAAAAGTGTCTGGTACATCTCAGAAGGGTACAGGTGAAACTTACTAAATGCAGAATATAAAAGTGTTAACACAAAAACTAAGAAAATACCATGAAGGCTATGTTAACCAGTTTGATGAAAATATTTCAGATTGTGTATGAGACACACTGTACCCCATGATTGCATTAATGTACACAGCTATGATTAACAACAACAAAAAAAAACCTTAAAAAAAAAGACATCTGGCTAACCTGTAATATGATATTAGAAGAATGAAACAAATTACTTCATACAAAAGTTATAACAAGTGACCAGCTATTTTATGTGGCACCTGTCCTCTTCCTGTAAGCTTATTCTAAACTGTGAGATTAGATAACAGGTCTGGTATAGGAATACCAATTCTTCAGTTTCCTTCCAACACTGTCTATGGATTTGAATACAAATGTATTAATGTAAAAGAAGCATCGAAGGGTCTGGTCTGTTGCCTAACTTAGCTATCACCTTTACTTAATATCATTTCTCTCCCAACATATATATCCCTTCCTCTGATAATCATGTCAACAAAAATGCTTTGGCACTCAGCTATACAACAAAACTGCATTATTCAGTTATCTTCTGAAAATCGTGCATTCGTTAGTCTTTTTCATTATCATTGACAATAATCAAATAATCAAATGATCAATCATGATCCCAACTTACTTTCAGTATAAGGGCCAGCCAGAAAAAATCTTAAAGAAGGAAACTGTATCAGGTCCTTCACATCCTAAAAGTTTCCTATAGAGTTTGCTTCCCATGTAACATTGAATGCTGTTTTAAATGTTACCCTACTTAGTTCCTCCTCAACGGCACCAATTTTTTCAATCAGTTCCACAATCTGTTCTTCTTGAACAGTTAATTTTCCATTCATGGCTCTAAAATAAAGTTTAATATAAGTTTAATAGTTAATTTTTTTCTAACCCACATAAAATTTGTTCTAACACAATTACGGTAGTTACACGAATTCATTTCCACCATTTAGCAACATCATAATAATGATGCCTAAGTGTCATAAACAATAAATAGAAATTGCAAAGAAAAAAAATAAATAAAAAGTGTCCACTTTTTAAAAATAAACATTCTCTTCTACTGGCATCTCAGAAATGTTCTTGGTAAAAAACCTTGGTATGCTAGAAATAAAAAGAAATGTTATAAAAATGCAAACCATGCATCGTGGATATATTTTTGTCCTTTTTCGAATTGAGGGGTGTGTCTGGGTGTGTGAGCATGTGTTTGGGAGAACCTTTCTTTCTTTTCTTCCAGTTTTCAATGAGAAACAGACACCCTTGGTATTAATTAGGAAAGGAAACTTTATCTAGTTGGGAATGGGCTTAGAGCACAGGCTGGCCAGGGCAAGAAATGATATTTATCAGATTCATTTTCACATCTCAAACTGTCTCCTGCTTCACGTAAGAAGCCAACCAAGGTCTTGTGTCAAATAAATTTAACTGTAAAATCAAACCAAGCCAATTGGCATGTAGTTTTCTGCCAATAAACAACAAACTTTGGGATTAAATGACCACATTCTGCTTTCATTATCCTTATATATCTTTATTTTGAATTTATAAAATAAAGGAGACTTAACTTTTGAAAAAGAAACTATACCTTCCAATACGGTACCTGCTATGCCTGAGACCACAGTTACTTGTAAACATTTAATTCAATCATCGCAACAATTCTAAGAGGTGATGGTATTTGGTGTTCTATTTACAAGATGATAAATGTTTAAAGAGGCTAAGTAATACTTACCTGGCAGGGGAGATACCATGATCACAAAGGTGGTTTTCCCAGGGCAAGGCTTATCCATTGCACTCCGGATGTGCTGACCCTTGTGATTTCCCCAAATGTGGGAAACTCGACTGCATAATTTGTGGTAGTGGGGGACTGTGTTCGTGCTTTCCCCTGGAAAAATAGAAAAAAAAAAAAAAGAGGTTAAGTAATTTGCTGGTGGTCATAAAAGTAGTGAGCAATAAAGTAGTTATTTGAAGTCAAATCTTTCCCTGGAGATGTTCCTCTGACATCATTTTCATTATCTACTCTTAAGATAATTTCTGCATCAAATGTGTCCATCTACATGCAGACATTTCTTCATATCAGAAGGTCTATTTCGCAATAAAGATAGCAGCCTGGCCCCTGACAAAAGCAACTTTTCTTTTTTTCAAAGATTTTAAGGTAGAACGGGACACTCATGATTTGTTCCAGTCTAGCGTTGTGCATTGATTTTATTACCACGTATTCAAATCTTTGACTTTGGCCCTGACCTCTCTTACTGTTTTCCCCCTGGCAGGTTGTATTGCACGCACGGTAAGCTCACCAAACCAGCACCTGCTGAGAACGGATGACGTCATCAGTTGCTGTTTAGATCTAAGTGCCCCAAGCATCTCATTCCGAATTAACGGACAACCTGTTCAAGGGATGTTTGAGAATTTCAACATCGACGGCCTCTTTTTTCCAGTTGTTAGTCTCTCTGCAGGAATAAAGTTAGTATGACTGTCTTGGTCTCTCTCCCTTCTTGTTTCTCAGACTCCACACAAGACTCCTGGCTGCCACCCACCCTGCTTCTTTAGCTTTTGCTTCCCCTCTGTCCACAGGGCATTTTGCCTTCCCTTAAAGGAAGGGGTGAGATTCACCCAAGAGAAGAATCTTGGAGGCTGAATGCTTTGTCCACAGAGTCTGTTATCTAGATATGGACAGTCTAGTTCATCATTGCACATATTTAAGGAGGGAGAAATGCATAGTATGGTTTTAAAAATACGACTTATTTTCTCAAAATTATTTTCATTAATTTTCCCTTTTTTAAAAAACACAGTTTCCCACCTTTCTCCAAAGCCTCTCATTTCTCCGGAGACTGAAGTTTTATTTTTTTGTGGATGAGGTCCTGATGTCTCCTTTTCTGCTCCTTCTTACCTGCGACACTTGTAAATTCTCTGCCTGTGATCAACTGAGCCTTTAACTCTTTCCATTTTTGATATTAAAGGAGGAAAACAGAAATTAAAATTACAGTTCATTGCAGTTTTACAAAGAAAACTGTAATAAATGATGGTCTGCTGTAATAAGGGGCTACTGTCTTCTAAGTATGTATAGAAGACATCTAAATATAGATACGTATCTATTTACAAAATATTTTCTGGATGTCTGCTACCTCTCTGTAAAATTTTGTAAATAAAGGCACACTTAGCTATAATATCCTATTTCCCTGTGTATGGTGACTTTAGGGACAGCTTTGGGACACCATGGATATTTTTGCCTAATGAGGGTGACTTCTTAATTTTGACTGGTCATTCACTTATTCTGGTTTATCTTTTAGTTGAAATTCTCCTCCCAGGAATAATTCCTCATTCCAGAAGCACCATAGTGATATAGGGGCAGAATATTCACGAAATGTTAACTGTTCATGTACCAATTACCTTTTCTGATGCATTTATACAAATTATATTTCGGTAGATCTCTGGATTGTTTTAAGGTACTTGTTTTCCCTCACATCATTTGCTTTTTATTTTATTTTATTTGGCTTGTGATTCAAACTCAAATTAGAAAAAGAATTAGAAATACAATGAAAAATTTGAATTTACTTTTGTGAGCTAAGAGCCCCCAAGAAATTTGTATCATTTAACTGTTTAAAAAAAAATGTTGTTCATGTCCATCTATGGAATTCAGATTATTTTTAATTAAATGTGTATGATACATAAAAGATTTTAGTAAGTTCTTTTTTGTCATTGAAATAGATAAACAGTAAGAAATAAGAAAAAAATAAGATTATCTGATTTCTTCAGTTAAGTGGAGGTGACATCTGAAACTCTCTTAAAGAGTTTCATTAGGAAATCAGGTACCAGACAGTGACTGTTTTTTTCTCATACCTAGTTCAGCCCTGTAATACTAAGCATATGCATGTTAAGATCATGTCTTTTCTTTTATGTGTTGATTACCTGGGCACCTTGGGACACTTAGTGACCACTTACCATGGGCATGTACTTCACTCCCATTGTAATATGATACATGTGCATTAGTTATTTCCCCAGTAAGTAATTAGGTCTTCACTGAGACTGAAGATCTAATCAGGTTTCTCTTTTGATCAATATGACACCCTCTTGTTTTAACCGTTATCATCAGAGCCTCTTAGACTCTAAAGCAATGATGACATTGTGATGGTATTTAGTGACCATATGTGGCTTCTGATAAACTTAATTTTGTGCAAATCATTTCTGTGCAAAGATGTTTTGTTGATTAGGAAACCTTAATGTTTTAGGGTACGCTTTCTGCTTGGGGGGCGCCATGGAGAATTCAAATTCCTCCCTCCACCTGGGTACGCTCCTTGTTACGAAGCTGTTCTGCCAAAAGAAAAGTTGAAAGTGGAACACAGTCGAGAGTACAAGCAAGAGAGGACGTACACACGGGATCTGCTGGGCCCCACGGTTTCCCTGACACAAGCTGCCTTCACACCCATCCCTGTGGACACCAGCCAGGTATCGAGATCTATTGTCATGGTGACCGTTCGGCCAATCAGGGGCTTTTACGCTTGGACTGCCACCCACAGGAATGCAGTTGACATACAGGACTGAAACAGAACTCGTAAGACAATGCTCACCCTAGCCTGTCCACTTACTTTCTAGTCTATTCTATCTTTTAATAGTCATCCCAGCCTAAGAAATTGATTTCATGGTGCCCTAATGGGTCACAACCTGAAGTTTTAAAACTTTTCAGGGTTGTCTTTAGCTTTGACTAAAATAGTTAATTTTGGAGCTAGGCATGGTGGCCAGCACCTGCAATCCCAGCTACTTGGGAGACTGAGGCAGAAGGATCACTTGAGCCCAAGAGTTTAAGACTAGCCTGAGCAACATACCTACACCCCATTTCTCAAAACATGAAAATGCAAAAATTAGCTGGGCCTTGGTGGCACATGTCTGTAGTTCCAACCTGAGAGGCTTTGGCAGGAGGCTCACTTGAGCCCAGAAGTTCAAGGCTGCATGAGCTATTCTCAACGTGCTCTAGCCTGGATAACAGGAGGAGACCCCATCACTTAAAAAAAGTTAATATATGTAGTTTATAAAGTGCATATTATACTTTTTAAAAAATAAGTAATAGTTACAACAGGTGGAACTTGGTGACAGAATTATACACACAATTTTAAGGTGACAATGTTAAGTTGATTTAATATCTGGGGTAATGTACTTCATGTCAAATCATCTTGATGGAATGTTTACTAATTTTAGAATGTACATTTTTATGTAGAGTAAACATAGAGCTTTTAGTTTCTTCCAGCTAGATGAATATATTATCTGGAAGATAATTAACTGACTTTTATCTTACATAGAGATTGAGATCGTGAACTGTAGCCAAATGCCGAGGATCAAATGCCCACTCCGGGACCTTCTGGAAGTTATTCATTCACCTTGTCAATTAAGATGATAAGAATATTTTTGGTATAGTTTCTTTTCCTTCCTTTCTTTTTTTTGGGGGGCCTGCTTAGCCTCCCAAGTAGCTGCCCTACAAGCGCCCATCACAACATCTGGCTAATTTTTCTATTTTTTGTAGAACTGGGGTCTTGCTTTGCTCAGGCTAGTCTCACACTCATGCGCAAACATGCATGCATTGTTCATAACTCAAGTTCAGTTTGTGTTGTCACTGATAAAAGGCAACAGGGTCAATACAGTGCTGCCCGAGTTGAGTAGGACAGTAGGAAACAGAAGTGGGCGGCCAGAAGTGGGCGGGATTCTGCAGTGGTAGCAGGTGGAGGAGCTCTAAATGACCACCACTCTCTCAGGGAAAGGACGCAGGGCTGGCCTGCTCCCTGCGGAAATGCACCTCCTCACGGGGGGTTGTAGGCATTGGCCAGCTCTGTCCATTGAGGGACTAGCTGTGGGGTCCACAAAAGTGCTTTATTGAGGTATAAAGAACCAGCCCTTTAGCTGAGTTTTTTTTTAATGATTGTTTCACTTTCTCTTTTTAATGGAAACATGTAAAGATTTTTTTTTTCTTGAGGCTTGTATTTGGAAACCACTAACAGTAACAGAGTAGAATGGAGGAAAAAACATGAATCATCACTGCAATCAGACTCTCATAGGCTCAAAGAGCCAATGAATTATAAATGGGGCAGTGAATTTCCTTCACCCTGGCCGTGGATGCTGGCCAGGTTGGTGTAAGAGCTTTGGGACGATTCCTTGTTTTAAATGATGCACACTTTGGTAGTTGTCCCATATCCAATAAACATCTCTCTTTCTTTTCTGAGACAGAGTCTCACTCTGTCATCCTGGGTAGAGTGCTGTGACATCATAGCTCACAGCAACCTCCAACTGTTTGGCTCAAGAGATCCTCTTGTCTCAGCCTCCCACGTAGCTGGGACTATAGGCATGGGCCACCCTATCTGGCTCAATAAACATCTTTCTTTGCTGCTGCCAAATACTCATTTGTTTATTTATTTATTTTGTTCATAAACTCACTTGGAAACCTAAATGAAGGTCTCAATGTTTATCTTAAAGAATGTCACGAAATAAAAAGTTCAGAACCTATTTATATTATTATATTTCAAGGATTTGTGAGATGTTTTTGTTTAGTTCACGGTGAGGACAGTCGGCACTGTTTGTTTCTGATATATATTTGTTTTCTTTTTTTAAATTTTAGATCGTGTTGCCTCCTCATCTAGAGAGGATAAGAGAAAAACTGGCAGAGAATATCCATGAACTCTGGGTTATGAATAAAATTGAACTTGGCTGGCAGTATGGCCCGGTACATAATTTTGAAATTTATTTTCAGATTCTGTTAATACATCTTTCTGAACACGTAACTTTTTCTTCGTTATCCTCCTGTGGGTGGCATAAGTGAATTGGGTTGATCTTTTCCCCCCATGCGTTAGTTTTGGGGCAGTTTTGCTTTACTGTGTTATTGTAGTGAATAGGCTGAGTGACGTCACTGACAGGTTCATTGAAAGTCTCCTCGCCTGGACAAGTGAAAGTTACTAGTCTTGGGTTCAAAGTTACATATTCAAACGAAGATTAACAGATACAGACAATGGAGATTGATTTCTGAGCTCCTTAAAAAAAAAATCTCTGTAATTGATAGTGAAAAGTGAAAATGAAAAGAAATAAGTCATTTTACTTTGCCCTTACTGATGTTTTTTTTCTCTTAGTCCCAATTGTATATAACAGCAGGGGACCGGTGGCCAAAAATTCATAGTTGATTTCACAGGTAGAAGACAGTCTGAAAAATAATAATTGCACATGTTTCCAAATGATGATTTGTTAAAGATCTTAGTTTACAGTTTGTCAATAAAACTTAGATTTAAAATAAAACAAACAACTTTCTATGTAACCCGGGTGTTACATATACTTGTTATAGCCTGAGCCCAGCATTAGTGAACCTCCCAAGGCACACATTGTCACCCTGAGTTCTGAATGAGGAGCATTTAGTGTGTCAACATCAGCAGGAATCTATGACATTTCTCACTACTCAGTAGTATTTATGTATTTGTTTAGTGCTTTACCTTTTCTCATACAGATTATTAGGTTAAATTGGCATTGCATTTAACAGGGTTATGTGTTCTTATTTCAATTTTACTGGTTAGGAAGTAGCAGGCAGTTCCTGTAGAGTTGTTAATGCCTTGGCGGAAGTCACAGAGCTAGTTAAGGAGGGCCGGGATACAAGTTTTTTTTTTTTAAGAGACAGAGTCCCACTTTATCACTCTCAGTAGAGTGCCATGGCGTCACACAGCTCCCAGCAACCTCCAACTCCTGGGCTTAGGCGATTCTCTTGCCTCAGCCTCCCGAGTAGCTGGCACTACAGGTGCCCGCCACAACGCCTGGCTATTTTTCTGTTTTACAGCTCTGCGAGGCTGGGTTTGAACCCACCACCTTTGGTATATGGGGCTGGTGCCCTATTTGATGAGCCACAGGTGCCGCCCTGGAATACAAGTTTTATAACTTTAAGGTTAGAACTGTTTTTTACTGTAAGACTTGCTGAAGCATGACCCGAAAATGGGATCTTTTCATTAACTAAGGAATGATTAACTTAGACATTGGTTACATCAGCAAACACTAGTGGCTAGTTTGGGGTGACATTCATAGACTCTTAAAAATCAAGGACATCTATAAATGCTGGGTAAAATATTGAACCACAATTAAAGTCAAGAAGAGGAGGAGAGACTATAGATGTGTCCTAGTACATTGCAAGAGGAATTGCAGGCAAAAATTCCCTAAAAGTTTCAAGATGATGCTAAGAAGATTTATAAAAGCAGTTCATGGAAAAGAAGCAAAATGAAAAACAAACAACAAAAAATTCATACAGCGACAGCAAATATTTTACTGAGTTGATCCTCCATTTTTTTTTTTTTTTTTTTTTGCAGTTTTTTTGGCCGGGGCTGGGTTTGAACCCGCCACCTCCAGCATATAGGGCTGGTGCCCTACTCCTTTGAGCCACAGGTGCCGCCCTGATCCTCCATTGAGATGGGCTCTATCTGCAAGCTCATAAGTTCACCTAAATGGTCATGTTTTGCAGAGAAGTCTTAGTTATGTTTCTTCTTTAAAACATGAAGAACATATAAAGTCTCATTATTACTTACTCTCCCAGTTAAAATTAGTTCAGTTTAATACCGTCCATCTTTTTTTTTTTTTGAGACAGAGCCTCAAGCTGTCACCCTGGATAGAGTGCTGTGGCATCACAGCTCACAGCAACCTCCAATTCCTGGGCTCAAGCGAGTCTCTTGCCTCTGCCTCCCAAGTAGCTGAGACTACAGGCACCCGCCACAATGCCCGGCCATTTTTAGGTTGCAGCCATCATTGTTGTTTGGCAGGCCCAGGCTGGATTTGAACCTGCCAGCTCAGGTGTACGTGGCTGGCGCCTTAGCCCGTTGAGCCACAGGCACCGAGCCAATACTGTCCATCTTATTTCTGCTATGTGCAAAATACTCTTTGAGTTTTCAAACATGGTCGCAGCAATGTGGGGTCAGAGCCTTGGAGCCACCTGGCCCACAACCGACGCAGGTTCTCTTTTGCTGGTTCTGATTGAAGCAATATTGGGCTTCCTGTGTCCCCAGGGGTGACAGACAGTGAGCCTGTGGTCTGCTTCTCTTGTGCTATTATCTGCATCATTTCATCTAACGCATGCCTGCTTCCTTTGCAAAACCTTCCCTAAAACTCCTTTTAGTGAAGTAGTTGTAATCCCGACCTTTCAACCTCTATTATTCTAGAGGAAGCCATGTGCCTTTTACTAGGTTAATATCATAAATTCGTTAACATTTTAAATAGTGTTTTGAAGTATTCCCGTGTGTTTTCCTTTGGAGTAATTTATACCTAGCTACCCAGCATGTTGAATTAATTCATTTATTTAGTTGTTGCCAAGAAGTTACAGTTTATTGGGGATAAATTTCATAGGAGCATCACGCAAGGGCTGTGTGTTATGGAATAACATCATGCAGAATCATTCTGTCATTTACCTGTCCCTTTAAAATTTATTGTATGCCTGGTTGTGCTTGGTACTGGGGTCCCAACATTGCATTTGCCTTCTAGGAACTTCCTGTTTTGTTGAGTAATGGACATGCTGACAACTGTGGAGGGCAGAAGAAATGTTTAGGTCTGGCCTAGGACTCAGGGAAGGCTTCCAGGAAGAGGCAAATGTTTGATTTGAGGCTGAAGAATGATTTCTGGCAATCAGAGAACAAGACCGTATTCTAGGCAGAGGACCTGGCAAGTGCAAAAATGAGGAGGCAGGAGGAAGAGGACATTGGCAATGACCACTCAGTAGCGCAGCGTTATCATAGGGCAAAGACCGGGGTTCTTCAGTGGTACAGAGGAATAGAATTGGGAAGGCCATGTAGGCAGGGGTTACGTCCCCAAAAGCCTTGGGCAGAATATGATTTTATTCCATAGGGTCTAAGCGTTTTGAAAAAGGCTTAGGAGGGAGGTGATACCTAAGTCTATGTATTATAAAGAAACTCTGCTGTGAGTTTGACAATGAGAGGGAACAGGTGCCCCAGGTGAGAAGTGCTAAGACTGCGCCTGGCAGTGGGGATGGAGAATTGTGATTGCAGGGAACGTTTCAGAGTTCAAGTGTGGGCTATCGATGAGAGGGAAGGAAAGCTCAGTAGGTTTCTCATTTTAGTTCAGACCTCCAGAGGATAGTGGTGTTTGTAGAGAGTAAGAGGGAGGTGGAGAGATTACAGGAATGGGGAAGAGAGTATCTTAGGACTGGAACACATTTGTCTTTACTTTCATGCTTAGTATTGAGGGTTAGACATTTAGAGTTTAGAGTTAAATTTTATAACTCGATCTCATTTCCAGAATTGTGTATTTAAGTAAGTGTACATGATACCTGCTTCTATAAAAGTCCTGTTTCATGCGTAATGAACTCCAGAAGAAAAAGAAGAAATAGATTATTTCTAACTTGGTGACTCCCGAAGGCGAGTCTCACTCATGTTTTTGTACTTTCTATCTGGCATTTATAAAACCTCGTAATTATTCCGATAGAGTCATTTGCTGCCTGACAGTGTGTGGCTGTCATGTAAGTGCTGCCCGGGAAGGAACGCCTCTACAATTTAGACCTCCTAGAAGCTAACACGCCTAATTACAGATGCAAGGGTAGAGAACATCTTTCTCAAGAAGTTATTCCTAAAATCTTGAATTTCACGCGATTGCTGGTATACACTTTCAAGGATTAATATGCAAAGCCGCCCGTATTACGCGAACTGATTTTGTTAAGGTAGTAGAGCGATTTGTAAAAGCAGGAGGTCGCTAACAGGGGGGGAAATGAACCACCAGAACTCAAAGAGTTTTTACATCTGTCAGTCATGTCATTAATCAATGTCTCCAGTTTAATTCTACACAGAAAATCATTAGAAAATAAGTCATTGCCATGCTCCTTCCTGGAATGAATTTCAATTTATATAACATTATTAAATACCCACCACGTGTCAGACACATTCTAGGTGCTTAGGGTATATCAGAGAACGAAGAAACCCAAATCGTTGCAGGGAGAGAGAACAATAACCCAGTATCTTTCGTTATTCATCAGGATCTAGTCTGTTAGAAGATGGTAAGTATTATGGAACAAGACAAAAAAATGAAGAAAGAAAAGGATCGGGAGGCTGGGCAGGTTGCCTGATTAGGCCAGGGGTCAGGGTCAGCCTTATTGAGAGGGTGAGATTTGAGCAAAGGCTGGAAGAGCCTGTGAGTATTGGGTAACGTGGGTGTTTTTGCTTGTCATCCACTCCACCATTGCTAGACTCTGACACAGGAGGCTCTTACTGGTCGATTTCCTGTCCCGTTGCAGGTACGAGATGACAACAAGAGACAGCACCCTTGTCTGGTGGAGTTCTCCAAGCTGCCTGAACAGGAACGCAATTACAACTTACAGATGTCGCTTGAGACCTTGAAGTGAGTTTCCTGACTCTATTTTCTAATCCGCCTTCCCTGATGGAAAACAGATATTGATGTTATACTCTAGATCAGCTGCAAAGATGCTTTAATAGCAGTTAGAACTTTTCATAATGCATAGGCAGATTGGATTAGCATTTGATGGGATTGGACTTTGACCCTGTCTGTTATTTCATGGGTGTTTTGGTCTACGCCAGTATTTCCCAAGGGTATCATACATGACATGTGGAATATGTGTGTTCTGTGATTTGATGCAATTGTGGTCCACAGAGTGTGGAATGTAGTCCAAGGATGGGGTACAAATTGGCCCTGGTTTGTGGCAAGGTAGGTAAAGATATTATGAGTAAGTGTTTAGAAACTCTTGCACAAATTTTAGGGAGCAGTTTCATGTCTATTCAATGTAACAATTTCTTAAAATATAAGGTTGTAACTTAATATGTCTTCAAAAATTTAATTTTCTCTAACAGTTTTATTGTTATTAGAGTATCAGACTACAAGAGAATGGAAATTAAAGGAAATTAATTCTTCACCATCAATATTTTGAGAAGGACTGGTCTAATAGAATTAAAAGATGCTGAATAAAAGTAGCTAAATAGGGCCAGGTGCAATGGCTCATGCCTGTAATCCTATGCTCTGGGAGGCTGTGGCAGGTAGATTGCTTGAACTCAGGAGTTTGAGACCAGCCTGTGTAAGAGTGAAAGCCCTGTCTCTACTAAAAATAGAAAAACTACCCGGGCATAATGGTGCATGCCTGTAGTCCCAGCTACTTGAGAGGCTCAGGCAAGAAGATTGCTCAAACCCATGAGTTTGAAGTTACAGTGAGCTACGATGATGCCACGGAATTCTACCTAGAGTGACAGAGTGAGAGTCTGTTTCAAAAACAAAACAAACAAATAAAAAAAAAACACGTAGGTAACTTACAGGACTTCTAAAATGTTAGTATGGTAAATCTCTAAAATGGGGAGGAGTCCGTTTATGGTGTTTCCTAAACTTATTTAAACATAGATCCTCTTTTCAAAGAGTACCTGTGGGGACCATTTATCTAAGCAATGTTTCTCTCTCTCTCTTTTTTTTTTTAAGAGACAGGGTCTTGCTATGTTGCCCAGGCTAGGGTACACTGGCTGTCTACAGGCACCATCATAGCTTACTGCAGCCTCAAATTCCTGGGCTCAGGTGACCCTCCTGCCTCAGCCTTCTGAGTAGATGGGACAATAGGCTGCTGCCATTGGTCTAAGCAACATATTTTGAGTATTTTTTATACCATCTTATAAATGCACATTTGCTTTTTGCTAATTGATCTCTTGAATTTGCTACTTACCTTTTGCAGAAGGAAGAATGGGTCTAGAATCAAATACAGGCAGGAATATACTTTCAAAATTTAATATAGAGAAGGAAAGAAAATAGTTTTGAAAAGACTATAACTTTTCTTTTGTCTCCTTCTCATTCTTAATGTCCTATAGAACTGGATTTGTTCAAAAACTTGCTTATCCTAATATATTTTCATATTAAGTGCGAAATGATACCTTAATCCTTTTTTGGCTTCAGTTTTGTTAAGAGTAAGGACTTATTGCCATTGAAGTTTTTTTTTTTTTACCAAAGACCCAGATCATAAAACTTAAACACTGTTTTTGATTCTCGACTTGGGCTCAGGTAGACAGTCCTATGAGTCACCTTGACGTGGGATATCAACAGTGGACCCATATTCTCATAAGATCATAATAGAACTGAAAATTTTCCTGTTGCCTGGTGACATCATCGGTGTCGTAACATCATAGCACGATCCATGACCTCGCCTGTGTTCAGATACACAAACACCAATGTGTTGGAGCGACTGCAGTGGTCAGTAACGTGCTGTGAAGGTGTGTGGCCAAGGAGCTATAGGCCAGACCATCTGAGTTTGTGTAAACCCACTCGATGCTGTTTGCACAGCAACAAAATTGCCTAACAATATTTCAGAACGTGCTCTCAGTTTTAAGGGATATATCTTCAAAGATCCAGATGAAATGTCATGGAAATAAACAAATTAGGCATGGAGTGGGTTTAGATTCTGCTAGTGACTTGAAATAGTGTATATGTGAATCAGGTACGTTTAGAACCTTCTAAGGGTAAAACATAACAAGGGTTTCCTGTCATCAGGAATACGTAATAAGCTGCTGTGACCTGGGGACTTCCATTCAGCGTCTGTGTTTTTCTTTTGTGGTTATGACATGAGGTTTATACATCTACCTTAGTAACTCATGGCAGCTCATTTATCCCCCTTTTCTTTACAACACAACACTTTATTAAAAAGTCATGGTCTAACGTAACTTATTAATAGCTAAATTTGCAATATTTTCTCTATTATTTAGCAATTTAAGGCAGCTATTGCAAAAAGCAAATTCTGGAGTATAAAAATCCCCTTATTTGGATTTAGTACTCTGAGGCTTTGACTGCTACATATAATCGAGTCTCATTCCCAACAGCTCCTGGGAGCCGGTTTGCTTGACCATCAGACTGCGTGTACCGTGGTGGTGAATGCTAATGACCCTTTTCATGAACTAGTGCTTAACATTTCTTTTGGGTTTACTTGTAACTAAGCAGTATATATGTATATAGTTTTGTGATGAACTCATTTCTTTTTTTTTTTATTGTTTGGGATTCAATGAGGGTACAATGAATTAGGTTACACTGATTGCAGTTGTTAGATAAAGTTGCTCTTATAATTTGTCCCACCCCCAACAGGTGTGCCAATTTCTTTATTTTTTTAATAATCGAATTAAAGGAAAAATACCCCACATCTCCAAAATTCATGCTATGCCCAATTCCAGTGCTTTAGAGAAAGCATAGCACTTTTTTTTCTGTGTTTCCTTTATTCACCTATTCAGTTGGTAGGCCGCAGAGTTGAGTAGGCTCTAGAGCTGGATGGTCCAAGTTCAAGGACTTATTCCTTCAAGGGAATGTTGCTGGAACAACTCTACTGTTTTGAACCTTACGTTTTCTTTTCCTAAGTAAAATGAGGATCTAAATGTCTTTGCTTCAGAGAATTATTGTGAGGGTTAAAGATAGAATATTCAAGCATTTTATGTCCAACAGGAGGCTCACAGTCTACGCTTTCTGTATGTTTGTTTTATAACATGTCATGGGAAGGACTAACAACTTTGTGTGAATTCTGAGTGGTGCCAAATAACATATGGGCGAGAAATCATTCCAGAATATTACTTAATTTGGGATAGGAGATGATTTAATGTGAATGGGAGTTTTTGATGCTCTGTCTATGATTTTTGTGTCATGTAAATTGTCATGTAAGTTTGTGTCATAACAACTTACTTTAGGCTGGAATGGTCACCTGTGGGTCATATAGTTCTGCAAACTTCTGACACTCTCTTGCAGAGAGGCAGGGCTTGGGAGACCGGCCTACAGATGGCCTGGCCTCCACACGTGATCAGTGTTACTGAAGGCTTAGTTTCTGGCTTAATTTTCAACCCATATAATATTTTCCAAATTCCAGACCTCAATTTATGAATAAATAAGTCATGATTTGGACATTAAAGATAGAAGGATTTTTAATCAACACATAATGTCCTTTCATAGAATTGATTTCTTTGGGAGTTCACAAAAATATAGTGAGACCGCAAGGATTTTTTTTCTCCAGGCCTAGTGTTTATTTTTAGGAAATGGTGTATTTTTGTACACAGAAGGGTGGGGAGAAATTGTAGGGACAAAGGAACCCAGGGGAGAACGAGATAGAAGGGAGAGAAATAATAGTTAAGGAAAGAGGCCTGTTTTTTGCCTAAAACAGAAAGTTTTCTTTCTCTCTCTTTTTTTAAATTTAATTTAATTATTTTATTTTTTATTAAATCATAGCTGTGTCCATTAGTGCAATCATGGGGTACAATGTGCCGGCTTCATATACAATCTGAAACATTTTCATCAAACTGTTCAACATAGCCTTCCTGGCACTTTCTTGGTTACTGTATAAAAACATTTGTGTTCTGCATTTAGTAAGTTTCACCTGAACCCTTCTAAGATCACACTTACGGTGCATCTTGGAAAGTTTTCTTTGTACCTCCGTGCCTTTCTGGGATAGAGGAAGGGGGCAGCAGTCTTTCCGTTCTCTAAATGTTGGGAATCGTTTTATTCAATCCTGGACCTTTCCTTCTCACGGAGCAGACTCCCTGGAGGTGTTCTTAGCACGCTCACGCCTTAATCACCACACTTTCCAAATACCCATCTCTGCCTCCCCCACACACATCTGCTCTGAGCGAGGGACGTGTGCATTCCACCCTCAGAGGAACTTTCCTGGCTGCTTCCCAAGTTCAGAGCTAAGCCTCACTCACCTCCCCTGGAATAGCACCCCCTGCTGTTCATCTACTGCATAGGCCAGGAACCTGGAAATCACTCCCGACATCCAGTCCATTCCCAGGGCCTCTGAGTGTACCTCCCTTTTGGCCCCTGTCTCTGTTTCCACAACAGTCCGCGTGGACCAAGCCACCATCAACTACTATGACCTTCACAGTTAGCTGTCTCCTAATGGTCCTCTCACTGCCCTGTTCACTCTGTACACAGCAGCCCAAGTTCACGCACACATACCTGCAGCCCCGCAGGCATACATGTTCATATGTGGCTTACCCTGCACAGGGCAGGGCCTGGGTGACCTTGATCTGACATCTCCTTTTCCTCATCCCTGGCACCACTCTTCCCCTTTTCCTTACGTTCCAGCCCTCACAGTCTCTTCCCTCCT
The DNA here is from genome assembly GCA_963573935.1 of Arctocebus calabarensis. NCBI lineage: Eukaryota > Metazoa > Chordata > Mammalia > Primates > Lorisidae > Arctocebus > Arctocebus calabarensis. The sequence continues at coordinate 39,304 of CAUYON010141213.1, forward strand.
ACCGGTTGACCTTTGTACTGTCTCTCTGGTCCTGTTTCCTTTGAATAAAAGTTTTTTGCTTGACTCTTAAGTTGGACCATCCTTATTCAGCCCTCAGGCATCTACTGAAAACACTTTCTTGATAAGAATTTCCCCACTACTTCCTTTGCCTCTTTTCTAGCACCTTATCATAGTTGTATTCCTCTCTGCACAATTTGTAATATTGCTTTCTAAGGTTATTGAATGTTTGCCTTTCCTACTAGACTGTAAGCTCCATGAAGGCAGGAACCATGATTTTCTTTTTTAAGACTTAATTTTTTTAGAGTAGTTTTAGTTTCTCAGCAAAATAGAGAGGAAGGGAAGAAGCCATCCCATGTACCCCCTCCATGCACAACTTTCCCCATTATCAATGTGCCCCCCCACGAGTGGTCCATCTGTGGCAACGGATAGACCTTCACGGACATATCATCGTCATCCAAACTTCACAGCCGATTTTTTCTTTAATTCACCATCACGTAGCTAGTTTTAACAAATTTTCTATCTAGAACATGACGTGTTCTCAGATGTCCGCTTGCTTGGGTATTGCTCATGTACCTCAAATTCTGTGTTTTATCGTTTCCAGCATCACACATCTTTTAATTGTTGTCTTTAATAGTGCCGAGTGTCCCCGCAGACCACAACCCAGATATCTAAGAGTCCTCCTGGACGTACTTCCCTTTCCCTCACCCATGGCTTTCTGAGCATCTTAACCCATAACTTCTTTTATTTTCTGCCATTACTAGTGTTGCTATCACCACCATCGACTCTAATACTGTCACCTCCCAGCAGCACTCCAGTCTGAGCTACCATCCTTTCCCACCTGGAGCTGAAATAGCCTCTCTAGCTCGCCGTGCCTCCATTCTGCACTGTGTAGCCAGCATGACCCTTTCATTCAGGGAACCACGCCGTTCTCCATATCTAATGCCGCTAATGCCTTTTCATTGCTCTGAAGTTAAAGACAGCACACTCATTTGCCAAGACGTCCCTAAGTGCCCGGTGTCTCCTCTCACCAGCCTCATCACAGTCAGGCTGCCCTGTCTGTCTTGCTTGTGGTCACGCTGGCCTTTGTTTTGCCTGTTTGTCTGTCTGTACATCCCCTTCCTGTCTGTGTGTATGTCCCCTTCCTGTCTGTCTGTACATCCCCTTCCTGTCTGTCTGTACGTCCCCTTCCTGTCTGTCTGTTCTGAACCTGCCCATCTGTCTGTACACTTCCGTCCTGTCTGTCTGTATGTTCCCTTCCTGTCTGTCTGTACATTCCCTTCCTGTCTGTCTGTACATCCCCTTCCTGTCTGTCTGTACATTCCCTTCCTGTCTGTCTGTACATCCCCTTCCTGTCTGTCTGTTCTGAACCTGCCCATCTGTCTGTATACTTCCTTCCTGTCTGTCTCTGCATCCCCTTCCTGTCTGTCTGTTCTGAACTTGCCCATCTGTCTGTACACTTCCTTCCTGTCTGTCTGTGCATCCCCTTCCTGTCTGTCTGTACGTTCCCTTCCTGTCTGTCTATACATTCCCTTCCACCACCTAATCTGCATGTGCTCCTGTTGGAAGGCTCCCTCTGACGCCTGGTTCTCATCCTTCAGATCTGAGGTCAGGATTCCTTCCTGCAGGCACATTGGCTGAACTCCTTGACTCAACAGAGCCACCTTCTGTAGGCACTCATGTCTATTCTACCCTCAACCAAGAATTTCCCAGTGTGCAGGAATCACCAAGTCAGGGGGGCAGGCAGGCTTCTCACTTGCTTTTATTGAGCCCAGTAAATATTTGTCAAATAAATGAATTAATAAACAAATGATAAAGCACAGTCCCTAGCTCAGTTTTTACGTACCAAGTGGTTACCTACAAGTGCTCCCATTGCTTTGTGGAAGTCTGTTTACTGTGGCTCTGTAGTACGTGCTCTGATGACACGCTACTATTTCCGGCTGCTTTAAGCTAGTATACATACTGAATGCATGTGAAAATGACACCAAAACCCCAGCCTGGCCAGTCCTTTCTTGCCTCTCAGCCTCTCCACCAGCTTCTCAGTTACACTATGTAGTCTGCTTTCTCTCTCTACCCTTCAGCAGACTTCAGGTTGTTTTTAAATAATTAAGTTAAGCAATGTTAAATCATGAAATAAAATGATTTTAATAAAGATAACACAGAGACCAAATGCTTTTCACTGAAACAAAGAATTTGGTATGGGTGACAGCATGATGAACTAGACTTTTTAATCATCTATTGCTCCTAGTTTAAAACCTCCTTTGATTGCACTTAGTGCTTACAGATAATACTAAAACTGTGATCTATATAAAAAAGCACAGTCAGTACATTGGATTTCATTAAAAGTGAATGTTTTTTATTTTTATTTATTTATTTTTGAGACAGAAAATAATGTAGCCCCGGGTAGAGTACCATGGCATCATAGATCATGGCAAAGCGGATCCTCCTGCCTCAGCCTCCTACGTCTCCAGGACTACAGGCGCCCACCACAACACCCGGCTAGTTATTACTCCTTTTAGTAGATCCAGGGTCTTGCTCTTGCTGAGGCTGGTCTTGAACTTCTGAGCTCAAGTAATCTACCCGCCTCTGCCTCTCAAAGTGCTAGGATTGATGTGAGCCATCATGCAAGGCCAAAAGTAAATATTTTTGTGCTTCAAAAGAAACCGTTAAGGAAATAAAGAGTTAACCCACCATTTGGGAGAAAATATTTGTAAATCATGTTTGTATTTATAAAATTTATAGTACAGAGGCCATCACACAAGTCCTGATAAAGAACTTACATCCAGAATACGTAAAGAATTCTTACAACACAATAAGAATGTATACAACCTGATTAAAAAATGGGCGAGACAATTGAATATATATTTTACCAAAGAAGAAACACAGATGGCTAATAAAGCCATTAAAAGATTCTCAACGTCATTAAGAAAATACGGATTAAAACAGTAATGAGATAGTGCTGTGCACATTAATAAATGACAATAATCAAGAAGTCAGACAGACCGAGTGTTGGCGAAGAGGTAGGAAAACGGAAACCCAGCTGTATTACTGGTGGTAGTGCAAAAGGGTACATCACTTTGGAAAATAGTTTGGAAGTTTCTTAAAGGCTAAACATAAATTTACCAGACCACCCCTAGCCCTTCTACGCCTATATAGCTACCCCAAAGAAATAAAAGGATGAGTCCCTGCAGAGTGTTCATAGGAACATTATATATAAAGCCAAAACTCTGTAAATTCCAATCAGCTAGTGAATGTATAAATGGAATATAGTATTGGTGTACAGTGAGATATTATTCAGCAATAAAGGGAAATATACTACCAAATGTGTATCGCAACATGGATAAATCTACCGTGTTGTTTGATTCTATTTAGTAAATGTCCAGAAGACAAGAGAAAGATCCCGGGCTGAGGTTGCTCAGATCCACAGTCCGAACACGTCTTTGTCCATGAATTGTGACCAGTGCCTTGTTATAATTGCTCTGTTATTAATTATTCTTGTTAATCTCTTATTGGCCTAATTTACAAATTAAGCTTTATCTAAATTGTGTATATATATTGGAAAAAACCCAGAGTACATATAGGGCTCGGTTCTATTCTTGGTTTCAGGCATCCACTGAATAAGGGGAAATAACTTTAAGGTACCTTATAAGTAGAGGAAACTCATTAAATATTTCTTCACTTGTATTGTCTACCAAGTGTGGTATGTTAAGTTGAAATCGTACTTTTCTTGGTAGTTTGCATGGAGAGGATGATTATAGGCTGAATTAGTAAGTTCTGAGAAAATCATAATAGGAAAGGCAAAAAGTGCTGGCTATCTCTCAGAGCCTTTCAGGACGATATTAACTGGATTTTCATGGCTTAGGCCTACCCCTGATGTCAGCATGTCACACGATTTGGTAGCATTAATGTGGACTCACGTTAACGACATTTACGGAGGACGATGCGGAAGTACTAATTTGCAGTGTTAATTACACAGCAAAGTATTCATTTTGCTACCATTTTTATAGATTGCATTGGGAAGAAACATTGTAATCAGAAGAGATTACATGTGATGCGCTTGCATTCAAAGGTTTAATTATCTGAATTTAATACATATGTTCCCAGCCCTGTACAAATGTCATTGCACTTAGGCACTGTTATAAGTGTCTGTAGCACGGGGCGGGGCACTTGATGGTGTTTAATGGATACCAATTGAAAGGATAAATGAATGAATGGAGGGTAACGGCATAACGCCTCCTCCCCTGGACTTTTGAATAAGTACAGCCTGAGTTTGTTCCTGTGCTTCAATCTTCTGTTCTTCTATCGCTGACCAGCCCTACTTTAACTGGCAGATTCGTTATGTACATCATTCTGTACCTCCAGTAAGTTCTTGGTTGCCAAGAGTCTTGTAATTTGACACACGAGAAATGCACTTTCCAAGGGGCATCTTAATTTTGCCATATTTAAGCTGAAATTTAACTTTATAACTTTATGTGCATATAGATGGATAGTTATTCATATGTAAATATATCTGGGATCTCTCTCTGTATTTATACGGATAGTTTATTGGTTTATATAGATAAGCTTATACATATATATAGCTATGTATCCATTTCTCTCTCTGTGTGTGTATATGTAGACACACACACACACATGCATATCTATTCACACATTTTGAAAATGTTGTGGAGAGAAGTATAGATGGGCTTTAGATAATTCCCACATCCTTACTGGAACAGACCAGAAATTCCATATTCCAAAAAAGATATGCTATTATCTCTTACTCATTCCAGACAGAAGAAATCGCTTACTGCCATGGATACTAAGGGCAAGTTGTCTCAAAATGTCTCTTGTATATGTCCATTTGTATAAAAGGTAAAAACAGCAACACAGACACGCACATGCACACACACATGTCTACCTCAGTATGTGCACCTGTCTCCAGCAAGATACAGGAAAATTTGAAACGATGGATTTTTGGGGGAAAGGAAACAGAGGAAAAGGCTGGGTTATTTTTCATTGTATTCCTTTTTGCGCCATTTCAATTTTCAGTGTCTTGTCACTTACTCATAGGTAAATAATTTTAAAGTAAACAAATTTCCCTTTTGCTTTAAAAGCTGAAGACCTCTGCTGTGATTGCACGGTCCTTTCAAGGTTATAGCCCATTCCCACTGCTATTATGTTGGGTTATTCTGGACGCAGAGAAGGAGTGACTGCAGCTTATCTCTGGTTTTGTTTTCTAGAACTTTGCTGGCCTTAGGATGTCATGTGGGGATTTCTGACGAACATGCTGAAGACAAGGTGAAAAAAATGAAGCTCCCCAAGAAGTAAGTTGAACAACTCAGTAGTATCAAATAGTCTGTACCCGATTCACTGCATCCCCATGACCCTTAATGGACACCCAGACGTCTTGCTTACACTTACGTTACAAAATTCAGATTCTAAAATTTAAACTAGTTGAATTCTACTCGGGATACATCAAGGCTTTGGTGAGATGGTTGTCATTATCACGTTGCCAAGAGATGAAACCAACTTCAGAGAGTATGTGGGATGTGTTATAAAAAGGGTGCTATTTTTCCAGTGTGTATGTGAACACGTGTGTCCATCACTTGAACTGATTATACATAGCTTTGCACTCCTTGCCAAACATTGTTAGGGATTTTATTTGCTTTCATGATGAGAATATATTTGAGAAATAATTATAAAGTCAGTTATTCTCCCCATATTAGGATAAGAAAACTAAGGCAGACGCAAGCTGTTGTAGTTTGGCCTGCCAAACTATGAATTCTACAGCCTGTCTATGCTCCTGTTTAACTTTTTTAAAAGTTCAACTTTCTCTCCTTCTCGTGGTCATTAATTACACTTCATAGGGAAGTTCTGGTATTAAATGAGTGAGTGTTCAATAAGTGATGACTGTCTCATGTTGTTACTTCCTTTTTTTTGAGGCAGAGCCTCGAGCTGTCACCCTGAATAGAGTGCTATGGCATCACAGCTCACAGCAACCTCCAATTCCTGGGCTCAAGCGAGTCTCCTGCCTCTGCCTCCCAAGTAGCTGGGACTACAGGCGCCCGCCACAACGCCATTTTTGTTTGTTTGTTTTGGTTGTAGCTGACATTGTTGTTTGGCGGGCCCGGGCTGGATTCGAACCCGCCAGCTCAGGTGTACGTGGCTGGTGCCTTAGCCCGTTGAGCCACAGGCACCGAGCCGTTACTTCCTTTTTTATTTAAACTTAAGAGTTCGAGCACAAACATTATAGTTACCCCGTAATCTTCCTCAGTTACCCCACGCCTCAAATTACCCCAGATAACAAAATCCAAGTAGAAATTGTGCACTAACCATGCAAATGCTGATTCAAGCAAGTCTTCTCCTTGAACTGTTTATAAATAATTTTTACTCAGGTTCTCCATATAAAAATTATATGGTTACTGCACATATTTTTAGGTTCTTTTTTTGAGACAGAGTCTCACTCTGTTACCCTGGGTAGAGTGCCCTGTCATTACAGCTCACAGCAGCCTCAAGCTCTTGGGCTCAAGCCATCCTCTTGCCTCAGCCTCCTGAATAGCTGGGACCACAAGGAACAACTCGCTTTTCTATTTTTAGTAGAGAGGAGGTCTTGCTCTTTCTCAGGCTGGTCTCCCAACTCCTGAGCTCCAGTAGTCCACTTCTCTCAGCCTCCAAAAGTGCTAGAATTACAGGCATGAGACGAGGAACCCTAGTATTTTTAGATTCTAAAATTTTTCTTTGAAAGTTTAAACAGTTTCAAAGGATATGATTTTATGGAACACTTCACATACTAACATTTTGAAATGACACTTTTTCATTAATGTTTAGTGTGTCTATTGAAAGCAGATTCACAATGATCATATACCTACCGTCATCTATTTAAAAGCTACATAAAACCATTGTTGATTATAGGGGATTTTATATCATTTCATTTTTCTCTTTGAACTATTTCCAGTCCATTTCCTCCAGGGTATTATATGCAGTTAAACAATAAAAACATATTTGGCAGTCTTTGATTGATCATCTTTTCATACTGTATAATTTTATAACTAAGATGTATATCTAAACTGAATTTTTAATTGGTTTTGTTTCTGTAATCATCATTAGATATTAAAATTTTTTTCTGAGTTATTAATATAATTATTTTTAGTGCTACAAGCAGCATACATTAACTTTTAATAAAAATTATATTTTATTGGAAACAGCTCATAATAAGATAGATTGAGCTATTTTTATCCAGTTATATCAAGTAGCTATGTATCGAAAGAAATAGACATATTAATTCTTTTTTCACATTAATAATTTTTGTTATTAAAAAAATCATTCAGTTCAGTGAACCAAATACCATAGTTATTTATTATGAAAAATCATGTGTAATGATTTTTCGAGTGATAGCTCAATTGTGTACTTGTTTAGTTTTTTGAAAGGAAAAATTGGAAACCAACTAACTTGCAGAAGAATTAATCATCTTCTTATTAAAATCATTTGCTCTCTCAGGTTTTTGGAAAGCCTTCCAAAGAGGCATCATTAAAGGTCTGAAAAGAAAAAAACAAAATCAAAAACAAAAAACCTCTCAAACTGATAATTAAACCTGTTATTCTTTCACTTAGAAGGATAAGAAGGTGGAAAAGTTAATTTCATATTACCTTTGACGGCATAACATGTTCAATAAAGTATTTTCCTCATGTACTGTGAACCACATACATGTGTGTGAGTGTTTGTGCATGTACGGGTGTGTCTCATCCAAACTGTCGACTATAGGGCTGGGTGCAGTGGCTGGACTACTCATAATCCTAGCACTTTGGGAGGCTAAGGCCAGAGGATCATTTGAGGCCAGGAGTTGGAGATCAGCCTGAAGGACATAGTGAGATCCTGTCTCTACAAAAACCAGAAAAATTATTCAGAGTGTGGTAGTTAGTGTACACCTGTACTCCCAGCTCCTGGGAAGGCTGAGAAAGAAGAACTTTTGGAGCTTTGATGTTGCAGCTATGATAATGCCACTGCCCTCTCTAGCCCTGGCAACAGACTGAGACCTTGTTTCAAAAATAAATAAGTAAATAAATAAATAAGACAACAACAACAAACCTTGGAGTATAATTTAACTTACTCCATTTATAGATTTTTTAAAATAATTTTATTAAATCATAATTGTGTACATTGGTGCAATCATGGGGCACAATGTGCTTACTTCATATACAATCAGAAATATTTTGATCATACTGTTAGAGATAGCCTTCATGGCATTTTCTTAATCACTAT